>QRFJ01000362.1:105000-335000 GCA_006176705.1 Cocos nucifera | reverse complement strand
TTTTTTTAATTTTTTATGGATGAAGAGTGAAGGTGATGAAATTGTCACGAGCATTTCGTCTTTTTGACTATCTAATTACACAAGCCAAACAATTGGGATACTCATGTATCAAGGCGTCTCGCCCACCAGTTTAATTCCAACGACCAGTGGAGCACACCAGCTTAATTCCAACGACCAATGGAGCACAAGAGATAGAGCACCAAGGAGTGCGAGGAGGAAAAAGCTTGGCCATCTCGACCTTAGTTACAACGGACTTGGCTGGGCTTTGGAGTGGAAGACGTAGGGAGGGTGGGGATTACGTAGACATTTGCATGAGAGTGGAGGCCAGTGGCAGCTGAGAAGACCGAATTAAAGACATGCCAAGCTCTCAGTTACAAATGTGTGTTTGACATGCAAGGACAGTAACGGCAGCTCTACGACAGCTAAAGCTGGAAGACTTTTTATCAGAGGGAGGCTGATGACCATCTTTCCGGCTTGGTTCACGCAGATCGCTTGAGCGCCCGTGTTTTGCCTCCGGACAGAATTCGTATAAGATTTTTTTTTTGTTAAAAAAAAATGCATTAAATTAAACAAAAATAGTTACATCCGTATGAATCAAAAATAAAATATTAAAATATTGAATCAGAAGATTAGTAGAGGAAACCATATATAGTCTAAATTCTATATGGTTTGCAACATAAAATGTTATGCAGTCAGTAGTAGCATTATTAACTTTTCTATAAACATATGAAATCTTGATAAAAAATAATAGTTATGCCATTCTCCAATAATTTTGTGGTTGTAGATATGTGCTACCATTGCAAGAGGAGGATAAGATGGTTCATTTACCATTCAAGCATATGCATTTGATTTGCGGGAAGTGGAATGGAGAAAGTATGGTTTACATAAAAACCCTTTTTTGTTGTTGGAATTTTTAAAGAGAGAGATTGGGAAAAAATATTTTTATCAAAATATAATTCCAAAAAAGAACATATAGATTTCTGACTTTTTTTATGATTATTTTTTTTAAAATATATTTTTAAGCTAGTCATGAAAAAATCTATGGTTGAAATAAATATTCTCTTTATTATAATATCTCAAACATTCTTCCACCATGATCTACAATCAAAAATATTCTTAATCATTATAATTTTTATTTATAAATAATAATAATATGTAGAATATGATATTTTTTTATGAAAAATCTAATATATATTTTATATATTTTTTGAGTAAAATAGATGTTCAACTAAATATAAATTATTTTTTTAAAATAAATTATTTTTATATGATTAGTCAAACACAATAAAATCATCTTCTCAAGCATCAAGAATCAACTTTCCATAAATAATATTTCAGGAAAGAATTAAATCTTTTTCTTACATGTTTTGAGGGAATGTTTTTCTTCCTCTTTTCTTGAACGTTTAATTATTATAAATATTTTTGTTGGAGCGTGAAATATGTGTGGAATTTAGATGCGTAGCGTAAGCATAAGATACCGCTCCAACCACCCCGCGGTCTTCATATATCGTGCACTTTGTCCATCCCAAGGTACGGGAATTTATTCCATACTAATACCTTTTACGTACAGATGGGCCAATTCGGTAAACGTCCCAGCGTACAAAATTTATTTCATGCTTAAACCTTTACGTACTGATGGGCCAATGATAATACTTCTGGCACCGCATATATTGTAATAAAATCGGCGTAAAATATACCATATCAACTTATTAAGTTATATAATCATCATTTTTCAACAAATATTAAATATTCATAATTTTATATTTTAATTTAAAATTATAAATAATAAAAATATTTTTTTATTTTGAAAAAATTATGACTTTTCGTAGTCTATCATGATATTCCATGATTTTTTTATTACATCCTAAAAAATTATAAATTTTTTTAATGATAAAAATATTTTTTTTAAATAAAAAAAATATTTTTATCATTTAAAATTTTAAATCAAAATATGTGATAATTGTATTTAATGCACGTTAGAAAGCAGTGCTACATGGTCTAATAGAATGATGCGGTGCACTCTTATTGCACCGCATATGGTACATAAAATTTTTTTTTTTGAATTTCGTATCATCATCTTTGCTTGTTTTGGACCAATCTTATTAGAAATCTTGAATATACTTTTCAAGGGGCTTGATCTAATTTGCATATCTACTTTTCATCAAAAAATAATTTGCATCTCTACTTAGCTGAATGATCAAATTAAATACACATGTGAGCACTGTAATCAAAATTGTACTAAAAAATGCACCATAATTTGATTTTCTTTTTGAGATACTAACCAATTGTGATACAATTAAAAATACACTTGAATGGGGTAAAACCATTTGAAATGAGTTGGGATCCCCACGTGTTAGGAATTGAGCTAGCTAGAGATATCCGATTTTGCAATCAAAGCCGTCCATCTATTGTGGGGTGCCGTTGAATAGAGCTCACATGTAACATTTAAAAAATGCTCCATGAAGTTTGTTAACCATGTCTGATCACAAGCTATCATAGGATATATGGAAGATCAGGACTAAATCTCTTCAATTTAATCATAAGATAGAGAAAATGTGAACTCTCTTCGATGCCATAATGAGAAAGCATTAGCAACAATAAGTTGTATTTGGTTTGAGAATAAATAATAATAAATTTTTAAAAAGGTTTTTGCCCTAAAAAAGCTTATAAATTATATATATATATATATAAGGATAGAATTTCATTTAAATGAGACCTAATTTCTCCAAAAGATATTGGAATCCATTATTTCTAAAATATAAGATCTTTTTTTCTGGTAAAGTGGATGCATTAATTAAACTAAATGTGAGTAATTACATCCATGGTAATCAAAAAAATAAAATATTAAAAAACTAAATAGGAAGATCAGCTATAGATACCTGTAATATAGATTCTATATGATCAATCACATAAAATATCATTCAGTCAGCAGCAGCACTATCAGCTCCATGATAAATATATGAGATCTTAAAATTAATCAAAGAACTCAATATTCATCAATAATCCAATAATAATAGACATCGACTACCATCATCTAATCACCCATCAACCAGACGATGAAGTAGACAGAATATATCAAACCTTCCCATGCAACATGCAATTTTATCTATATTCCAAATTCTACATTTATCAACAGAAAATGTAGAGATTTCCTATGGAGGAACTAAATAAAATGTAGCAAAGTGAAATATCTTGTCAGTTGGAACCAGGTTTGTCACCCTAAAAAACTAGATGGGTTGGGATTGTCTAATCTTAGCATTCTGAACCAATCTTTTCTTCTTAAGTGGTGGGGAAAATGTTTCTCAGAACAGCAGAAGCCATGGCGGAGATTAATTCGAATGATATACTATTTACAAAAACCTCCATCAGAACCTTCGGTTTATTTGAAGAAAATCGCTTCACCATTTTGGAAAAGTATTCTAAAAGTATTTGCTTTGTTTCAGCGAGGCTCCTCCCCTATAGTTTGCAATGGCAAGCAAACTTCTTTCTAGTGGGACATCTGGGGTGGCAGGTGCACTTTCCCAACTTATTTCTCTTAGCGAATGATCAGCATGCTAGTGAAGCATCGTTCATGTCTCGAAGAAGATGGGATCAAAATTTTTTATCTCCAATGAGCTTTGCAACTCGTATTGAGTTCCAAGTTTTATCTGCTATGCTTTACAAGGTAAAACTAACCAACAGTAAAGATAGTAGGATGTGGATTTGGAGCTCCTCTCCCCTATTTTCTGTTGGAAAATGCTATCATTTTCTTATTCACGGAGGGGTTGTCTCCCTCTTTGGAACGATAATTTGAAAACTGCCTATCCCGAAGAAGGTAAAGATTTTCGGCTGGTTTTGTTTCAATAATCAAATTCTTACTGCTAATATGTTGATCAAAAAAGGTATGAGGGTCATTGACCGATGCCCTCTCTAGCTGCTGCGATCATGGTGAGACAACTGACCACCTTATGCTAGGATGCATCTATGCCAGAACTTTCTAGAATCAGCTTCTTAGTAACTTTAATGTTTCACCACTTCCGACCCACTACTAGGACTTCTGGATGGATTGGAGAATAAAGAATCCCAACAACAAGATGACCCATGCATTGGATTGTCTAGTTGCTATTGGGTGCTGGGTTCTATGGAAAGAAAGAAACAATAGGATGTTTAGATTTGAAGCTCAAGCAGCTAGAGAAGTAGCTAAGCAGGCAGCTTCTCTATTTTGCAGTTGAACCTCTAGAGAAGACTTTATTGAGACAAGCTCGCTTCTCGGCTTTATATAGAGCATATGGACGAATGCTATTTCTTACCGTAGCAAGAAGGTTTCAATGGGTGCACTTTTGGGAATTGCTGCAAACAATAGCAGCAAGCAAAACACCATTCCTGGGATCATGTAATTTTTGGGCATACTTGCTAAGGTCTTTAAACAAGTAATATGTAAGCTAGGGGCTGGTATTTTATCATGAGCCAATAGCTTTCCCTTGAAAACTAGCGGAAGCACGTCCATATGCGCGCTTCCTCTTTTGTATTATTCTATTACATCACATAATTTTAAAGCAAGGTGGAAGGATCTTACTTCTTCATTTTTCTTAAAAAAACATGCAATTTTAGCATAGAAACTATAGTATCAAAAATTTGAACCTTCCTGCAATAAATACATCAATAGCACTTCTAACAAGAATATCTTTTTTAATTTCTTCTCTTCTTCTAAATATCCTAAATCCTATTATTTTTAGCTACAGTGTCAAAGTAAGACCAGAAATAACTATTCAAGTGAGAAATAATTGCACAAAAGAGTTCGGATGCAAGACAATCATGAATTATGGCCACTTGTCATCACAAAAGGTCACCTCAATCTGATGATCCTAGCTTCGTCGATTAGAAAAATTCAATTTTGACGATCACGAACGACGATGCGATGATCTAATAGATGGAGACCTCTGATGGATCCGAAAACCTGTAATGATGATCTCGGTGATGTTTGTAGCATACTATCAAAGTTTCACTTCAATCGGATATCGTTATTTTGATCAATTTAATATAGGTTAGTTTCGGCCGTTAAATGATAAATGAGTGACCAAAGGATCAAATGGTGTCCGATTATGAGATAATTTTTTTTTATAAATGATCTTGGCTACTACTTTAATCATTTTTTATGGTGGTGATTATAAAATTCAACTCGTGAGATGAAGAACGATCTAAAACTATAGGTCTCTTGATAACCATTCTGAAACTTCACTGGTTGTTATGCCCGTGCTTTTGTAATATCTGCTTAATTAACATGAATAATTTATACAAAAATGATTTAAATTTTATTATTATCATCATATAAAATATTTAAAATTATAATAAAAATTATTTAATTAAAAAATTATCTCATAATTGGATACTGTTTGGTCCTTTGATCATTCGTTTATCATTTAACAGCCGAAACTAACTTATACTAAATTGACCAAGATAACGATATCTGATTGAAGTAAAATTTTGATAGTACATTACAAACATCACCAATATCATCATTGTAGATTTTTGGATCTATCGAAGGTTTCCATCTATCAAATCATCGTATTGTCATTCATGATCGTCGAAATCAAATTTTTCTGATCGACGAAGCTAGGGCCATCAGATCAAGACAATCTTCTGCGATGATATTCTAATGATAATTATTTAGATAATGAATGATGAAGATGGGCATTAAATTTTAAAATTATATAATATTTAGAAAAAGATAAGAAAAAATTATTTTCAACCTACGACAGTGATTATAAAAAATCGCTGTCATAGATCTACAACAGCGGTTATAGAACCACTACCGTAGATCTATGGCAGCGATTTTGGATAACCGCTGCCGTAGATCTATAGAAGTGGTTCGATAACTACTACCATAGGTTCGGTTAAAAATCTCTAAATTTTTTTTGTTTTTCTTCCGTGCGCGCTCTATCTCTCTCTACCTCCTCCCATCCTCTCGATCGTCGGTGAGGCTTCTTCCCCCCGACAGCCGTACCCCTTCTTCTCTCTTGATTAGCGCCGCCCCTCCTTCCCTCTCCCCCTTCGCCCCCAATCCCCGATCGTCCCTCCCCGCCCCACCCACCACCCATACCCGCCCCCCACCCTCCCCCTGATCGCCCCTCCTTTTCTCCATCCCCGACTGCTCCTCCCCATCACCCGCCACCCCCCACCCGGCCCCCCACCCTCCCTCAGGCCACCCCTCCTTCCCCCATCTCCGGTCACCCCTCCCCACCACCCTGCCATCCCTAGCCCTCTCATCGCCGGCCGCCCTCCCCGCCACCCCCACCCGAACCCTGCCCCCCACATTCCCCCTCCCGATCGCTGACCCTTCTGTCACTGTGCCTCCCAAGCCTCCTCATCATTGTGCCCCTCCCCCTGATCCCCATCCCCGACCGCCCCTCCTCTCTCTCTCTCTCTCTTTTCTATTTCTCTCTTTTCTCTATCTCACTATCTTACTTTTGTTTTGTAGGTTATCTCTAGTATCGTCATCCTCCTCTAGCATTATCGTCGGCGACCCTCGGAGCCTTCGATACGACCCGCTCTCTATAGCCGTAGGTATATATTTTTTTTAAATTTTATAGTATTATTTATTAATTATATATATTTATAATAATTTATAGAATATTTATAATAAATATTATAAATATTTATTATAAATATTATAATTATCTATATGCCATAGTTTTTGGGTGGTGCCGTGGTGGTAGTCTTGGGCTATGCCATGTCGGTGGTTGTGGACTAGATCTATCAATGAATTGGGTTTAAATCGAAATTTGGATATTCAAATCTGGATCTAATTTTAATTATTGGTACCGAATTCGAACTCGAATATCCGACGGGTCTGTACTTAAAGTACCAGACCTGGATCCTAATGGATCCTGAAAGACTGGATCCGATTCTAGGATCCAAAACTAAGAAACGAAAAGACTGAGAGGAAGACCGATAGATTGAGAGAGAGAGGGTCGGTCGCTCGCTAGCCGTCGGCAAGGAAGATTGAGAGTGGAAGGGAGGGAGGAAGGGAGGGAGGGAGGGAGGGGGTCCGACCTCATCATCGTCACCGACGAGGAAGGTCAAGAGAGAGAGAGGAAGGAAGGGATCCAGCCTCACTGCCATCATTAGGAGGGAGGGAGTCCAGCCTCGCTGCTATCATTGGGAGGGAGGGGGTTCTGTCTCACTGGCGAGGAAGATCGAGAGAGGGAGAGTGGGAGATCGAGAGAGTGAGAGAGGGAGGGAGGGGGTCCGACCTCATCAGCATCATTGGGAGGGTTGGGGTCTGGTCTTGTCGACTTCTGAGTGAATAGAATTTGATGTCTTTCTAAGGTTTCAATTTTAAGCCCTAAGGTGCCATCATCATCTACTTTGTTCTTCTTTTAGATTTTTGGATTAACACCAAAGTTCATGCAAGAGATCGGATCTACGACTGTTGCTCATCCTTAATTATTTATGAATGTAATTCATATTATAGAATTTATTGCATAACATTTTTTGGATGTTTATATCTTATTGCTTTATTGGGATAGGACCTATCTTTACCTATTAGTTGGTGATAGGGTGCATTTATTGCATATCTAAAAATAATATTTAATCTAAATTTCATGTATGATTTACTTGCAATATCATCATTTTTAAAATGAATAAGGGGTGGATGAAGTTTAGTAGGCTCTCACCAGAATATGAGGCAGGACTTCAAAAATTTCTTGATTATGTTATAAAAAAATTTGGAGACCATGGACTGATTCAATGTTCTTGTAAAAAATGTATAGGTGGGCTGTGGCTACCTCATCAAGATGTCAATGATCATCTCACTATTTATGGCTTTAAAGTCGGTTATGAAATTTATTGGGACCAACATGGTGAGGGCAGGCCGTAAGAAGGCGATCAACCTAAAGGAGGAGTGGAACAAATGGTTTGTGATATTTTTTCATTTATTAGCCACAATGATGGTGCATCTACGTCCATGTCTGATTCTCTGATTGATCAAATGATAAATAGTGAGGATGTGGAGAAGGTCTGCAAGTTGATGAAGGATGCTAATGTTCCATTGTATTCTAGATGTAAAAAAATGGCGAACCTTGATTTCTTAATTCGGTTGTATCATGCAAAATGCTCCAACGGGTTTAGTAATAATGGAGTAAACTGCATACTAGAGTTTTTGAGGGACATTCTTCTGGATGATGCATAAATTTCGAAGAATAATTATGAGACATCGAAGATTATTGAATAGCTAGGCTTTACTTATACCAAGATACATGCATGTCCCAATGATTGCATGCTCTATTGGGAGGTGGATGTCAAACGCAACGAGTGCATGAGGTGCGGTTTATCAAGATGAAAATAGAATAAAGATGGCACATCGACTCGTGTACCTCAAAAGTCGATGTGGCATTTTTCTTTGATTTTGAGACTATAAAAATTATTTATGTCGGCAAAGACATCGAAGGACATGAGATGGCATGAAGAGGATTGAATAAAAGATAATGCATTGAGGCATCCAACCAATGGAGAGGCATGATAGAAGTTTAATGAATTACATCCCAACTTCATACAAGAGATATGTAATGTGAGGTTGGGCTTGTCGTGTGATGGTTTCAACCCATTCAAGCATATGAATACTGTCCATAGTGTATGGCTTATTCATGTTTACAACCTTCCACCATGGATGTGTATGAAAAAATTCTTTGCTTTCATGACAGTGCTCATCCCTGGACTGATGGAGGTAGGTAATGATATTGATGTTTATTTGCAGTCTCTTATTGTCGAGCTGAAATAGTTATGGAGCATTCAAGGTATTCCAACTTTTAATGCTTTGCTGAATGAGTCATTCTCCATGCACGCAGTACTTTTATGGATAATAAATGACTTTCCAGCCTATGCCCTAATGTCAGGTTGGAGCATCAAAGGTGAGCTAGCATGCCCGATCTGTAGAAAAAACACCTGATCTAGAAGGTTGACACATCGGAGGAGCTTTAGCTATATGGGGCATCGACGTTTTCTCCGTCAAAATCATTCATACAGAAAGGATGCACGCTCTTTCGATGGAACTATTGAAGAAGGTGAGGCGCCTGGCCGGATGTCTGAGAGTGAAGTACTTAGAGAGTTGGATGGTTTCGGTGTTGAATTTGGGAAAATCTGATTGATTGTAAAAAAAGAAAGCATCAATCAAAGGAAGATGACACACACTTTAATTAGAGGAAAAAAAGTATCTTCTTTGACTTATCATATTAGGAGACAAACTTATTATGCCACTGCTTAGATGTAATGCATATTAAAAAGAATATGTGCGAGCTTCTTTTGGTAATAATCTTGAATATCAAGGATAAGACCAAGGATGACTTGAATTTTCGACTTGACTTGAAAGAATGGGGTATTAGAAGATCACTCCATCCAAAGCCGATAAGGAAAGAATAGTGGAGGCTTCCTCATGCATGCTATATTATGAATGTCTCCGAATGGTCCATATTTCTTCATGTGTTGGAGAATATAAAGATCCCAGATGGATACTTAAGCAACATATCAAAGTGTATGAATAGTAAGGATGTCAAACTTGGGGAATTGAAGACTCATGATTATCATATATTGATGCAGAAATTGATCTCAATAGCTACTCGCCGTGTGTTGCCAAAAAATATTAGAATGCCGGTTATTCATCTTTGCAACTTTTATAAAGATAATTATACAAAGAGGTTGCTTAAAATAGATGTGAAGAAAATGAAGGCAAGGGCAGTGACTATATTATGTGATCTAGAGAAGATATTTTCATCATCATTTTTCATGGTTATGATGCATCTCATCATTTACCTTGCGGAGGAAGTTGCACTTGGAGGCCTAGTGTTCTATCGATGGATATATCCTACTAAGAGAAATATTCAAACTTTGAAATCTTATATAAGAAATATGAATCGCCCAGAGGGATCTATAGTAGAAGATTATTTGGATCAAGAGTTTATGAATTTTTGTATCATGTACTTAAATAAGCTTCAGACACGTTGTAATCGATCAATGAGGAATCAGGATGATCAGTATGAGCCAATTGAGCCTGCATTTGAGTCCATTCCACAGCCAGATGGATTTTTTACTTCATACCCCTTCACTGATTTGAGCATTGAGGAAAGGGATAAGGCACACCGCTACGTGCTCTTCAACTGTGATGTCATTGAACCGTACATAAGATGAGTCACTCAGCATTATTTATTTCATAATAATTAAAAAAATATTTAATTATATCTAAATTTATTTTTTATGTATGCAACAAATATAAGGAGGTTATAAGAGTAAAATATGATGCTCTAGGTATGCGGAAGAAAGAAAAAATGCATAGCAACAAATTTTCTGAATGGTTCAAAGATCATGTAAGCGATTATATATTATTGTCTGGTACAACTTATTGAAATATGTTTACTAATTAGATGTCATCTCCTTAATTATGTGTGGAGATTGTCACTCAATGATGTGAGCCCTGAAGTGCGTGCTCTTTTAATGGGCCCTAATCGTATCATGCGTGAATATAAATAGCTCATCATTAACGGCTATAGGTTTAATATTCACAGCAGGTCCATAAATATAACAACACAAAATAGTGATGTCATGTTAAGCGCCACCACTGGGTGTTATGCTAGCTCGAGAGATTCACAGTCTCATACGGAGGATTTGAACTATTATGGCATGGTGGAGAAGATAGTCATCTTGGACTATTATTCTAAAGGGAGGATCATGTTGGTGAAGTGCGATTGATTTTACACCTTATCATAGTTTGGGATGAAGACTAATGAGTGTGGTTTTACTCTCGTTAACATGAAATGCCATCTTCGTACTGAAGAACCATATATACTTGCCTTCCAAGCTAGTCAAGTCTTCTACGTTAGTGATCCCTTGGAGCCTCAATGGGGTGTTGTCGTGAGGATGGTGCCTAGGCATATTTTTGATGATATCGAAGTTGATGACGATGTTGGACCATGCATGCAAAGCGCTCCTCTAGGATAAAACTTATCTAGTACTGTCAAGATCCCAAACACATTTGTTAAGAGCGATGGTGATGTCCATATTGTAGATGCCACTAGACGATGACTTCAACATTTTGATATAAATTATTAGAGTCTAATTATTACTTTTTTATTTAAATTTTTTTTTTATATCTTTCTTGTTTTGGTCAAAGATCTCTCTTTCTTCTAATCTTTGGAAGCTTAAGAAAAATGTATGCTATGCCGGTAGTATTAGATATATGTGTCCTAGAAGCCAGAATTGACTGACACTTGTAATACACTTCTAGGGACAAAATTATAATTTTGACTATAACTAATAAAATGGGTTATTTTCTATCACATATGTGTATTTAGTGTCTATGATACATCCTTTGAGTTAATGGTAATGATAATTCATATTTTCAAGAGTTAAAAATTTAAGACATGAATAATCATTATTAACTCATAAAATGCTTCCGACCATAGGATCATCACGAGGATGGTGATTGATCTGGAAGATTGGTGTATAATCGCTTCTCTTTAGTAGATGAGTCTTGAGTCTATGGTGTGGAGACACCGGAGTGAGAGTATAGGTACTCGTTAGAGAACGAGGGCACTGAGCGTGACCACCTCGAGTAGTCATTAGGAAGTCTACCTTCTCATCAATGACTGACTCGATGCTGCAGTGGTGTGTCTGGTTCTTTGACCTGAGGTGCATCGATAGTTCACCTTGAGGGTGTTATAGTTTGACTACACCATTAACTCGATCTCCTAGCCATATGGAAATCCTGAGGTGTATGTTGGCTATAGCATGTTCATTGTAGGAACTGGATTGCATCAAGATGGAATCTATCTACCTCGATGGTAGAGGAGCAGCCCTATGATGATCATGAGAATCAAGTCCAGAAGTCCATGGCCATGGCAGAGTGAAATAATAGAAAGAGTTTCTATTTAGATTTTCACATTGGACTTGAATCGAATGATTACATCATATGATAGAGACTAGGGTTTGACGAGTTCACCTTAACCCTAATCTGATCGGAGCTCAAGATAGAAGAACTTAATCACACAGGTAGCTGCACCAAGAGGTTTACATTCAGCTCTGATGGATTGCCACCATATACTGCTAGGTGTCACTGGTGGATTTTGGAAAATAATTAGAATGATTTAGATGATCGATCATTCTAGCTGTTCGAATCAGAAGAGTTCTGATCCATCGAAAGGAGTTTCGATGATGTCGATGATAGAGATCATGACATATCCCATTACCATACAGAACTGAACCTAACTG
Organism: Cocos nucifera; assembly: GCA_006176705.1. Taxonomy (NCBI): domain Eukaryota; kingdom Viridiplantae; phylum Streptophyta; class Magnoliopsida; order Arecales; family Arecaceae; genus Cocos; species Cocos nucifera. The sequence continues at coordinate 322,763 of QRFJ01000362.1, read as the reverse complement.
GGTCACACAAATAAGGGTTTGAATTTGGTGATCATCAATTGAACTGATCTAGTTCAATTGATCTGAATGAGATTCAATTAGGTTCAAGGAAATCGTGCTAGCACTCGATTGAACCTAACGTTCTTCTTTTGCTATCATAAATAAGTTGTCCTGACTGAGCCAAAGGAGTTTGTGCTCAATCAGAGGCCTTCATATGGTCTGACTGGAGGTTGTCCAAGTCAAAAAAAGATTGTCTTATTTTGTAAGATATTATCTGCCATTTTTGGTCACCTACCATTTCTCGTTCTTTGACTTTGGTCAAAAGTCTACCTTTGACTGGTCAAATGTTGACCATTGATACTTTGACTTCTGTCCATGTGTCACGCACCTATTGGAGAGCTGGTGGGGGCCTGTCCTCCTGCTAGAACCTGGCAAGAAAGAGGGCGCACGCCACCCTTGGCGTGTGCCCAAGCTGGAGGCGCCCAGGAGTCCCTGTTGGACAGGGACTCCATCTCCTTTTTGGATTCCAATTAGAGTTCTCCTAAGAACCAACTTTGACTGATCTTAGGCACCCTCTAAGGAGGAAATCTAGGGGACTCTATTTCCACCAATCAGATTTAGATCTGATTTCACAAAGAGTTGTGATTGGTTGGGAAGAAGAGGAGTTGGATCACAATTAGTCTATAAATAAGACCCTACGCCCAACTCAAAGAGGTATCTGAATTAATTGAGATCTCCATGCCCCAAGGCCTTTTCTCCTCTCCTCCTCCATGCCAAAGCATCTTCTCCCTCTCCTCTCCACATCCAAAAGGGTTTTGGACCTTGGTTGGTGCAATCTAGATAAGAGAAAGGCGAGTGAAAGCTAGAAGGCTGCGCTGCTGCAAAGGATGACTGCTGATCTTCAAAAGAAGTTTTGAAGATCCTCCAGATCAGATCCAGATCTAATTTCTAGAGACGTGATAGAAAAGAAGAGAATCTCCAGATCCAGTTCGAGTGGATACCGATAGAGGCCAGGCACTTGCGTGACTTGATCCAGAACCTTCCACTGCTTGCAAGATCATCAACGGATAATAGGATTACCTACTTTAAGGTAAATTAAATCTAATTTAATTTATCTAATTTTATTTTAATTTCTAAAATAATAATAATCAGATCCAAAATATCTCAGATCTAATTAGGATCAAAGAAAATTTTTTTTGAAATATATCTCTTGATCTGATCAGATCTGAACGAATCTGATCTGAAAAATCAGGATTTTCTTCAGGTAGGCCGTGTCGTGCCATGTCGGTAGGCCTTATCGATAGACCATGCCGTATCATGACATGCCGATAGACCGTGCCATACCGTGCCATGTCGTGACATGTCGGTAGATCGTGCCATGCTGGTAGGCCATGCCATGCCATGCCGTGCCATGTTGGTAGGCCATGCCATGCCGTGTTGGTAGGTCCTGCCATGCCGTGTCGGCCACTAAGAGAATCTCCATCTAGTATAAATATTAGAGACTATTTATTGATGCTATACTAATATTATTGTTCAACAAGTTATATTGATTAATGTTTATTAACGTTGTAGGTCATAATGGTACCAAAATGCCATCTAGCTTTCACCCCTATCCTTCAGTGGGTTACGAGCAGTTCAGCATCCAAGGAGCAGTCGGAGCATACTCCATCCACCTTGGCATCGACTACTCAGGAACCTCCACCGTCGGCATCTACTCCACTGATGGGATCTACTCCACCGATGGTATTTACTCCACCAGTAGCTGAGCCTCTACTATCATCCATATCTGAGACACATGCTACTACACAGGCATCTGAGTGTACATTTTTATTATATTAGTACAACTTTATTTTTTATATAGTATTTATATACTTATATATTTGCATAACGTATTTGTATTGTAGATGCATCATCCAGTCGGATATTTTATGGTCCCATACATATGGCACACGTATGGAACCGTCACCATTAGGTGATGGTCTATTACGATGCAGAGGAAAGGTCGGTAGGAGAGACCGCGTGGAAGATGCATTCTTTTTTTGGAGTGCTTGTGAGGTGATCGGACATCATTCTCGTAGAGCCAAGAGACTAGCGTTTGATGAATGCTGCCATCGGAGAGCGGGTATGGGAGGAGATATGGGTAAGTACGTGCATCTTAGATATATTTATGCATTTTATATATTTACACTAGATATATTTGATTAGAATAATTTTGTAACTAATTTTTGATAACTTTGTGCAGAGGAGGTATGACTTCTCCGATCACGAGAGGGCTCGAGATGCCCGACTGAGAAAAATTGGAGAGTTATACTGAGGTTACAAGGTCAAGCTCCATAGAGGATGGCTCGAGCATCGATGAGACACTCTAGAGGAGCTTGTTCCCTGGATATAGGACTGTCCTCCAAGTCAGTGGGAGAGGATGGTTAGACACTAGAGGAGCTTGGAGTTTGAGATAAAATTTCTAATTTTTAAATTTTTTAATATGCTTAAAGTTTTATTTAAATATTATTTAACTATTTATTATTTATTTAAATACTTATTAGACCACCTTCCGTCAGAATCAGGAGAACCATGCAGTCCAGGAGTATACGCACACTCTAGGCCATGAGTCTATGGCCAATCGTGTGCATAAAGAGATAATTAATTCTAAATTTTACTAGATAAATTAAATTCATATTTTTTATCATCTTTTTGATAAATTTATTCTTTGTTATAGTTGATGAGAGATAGAGTGATGCCCAACCATAGCGAGATCTTCCGATCCAACCGCACGGACAAGACGGGCAGACCGATGAACGTCGTGATCGGGCATATTTTTGTAAGTATTAAATATATTAGTATATATGATTAGTATTATAGCATTTTTTATAAAATTTTATTTTAATTTATAATTATAGAATTAGTTAGATGCGCTCGTGAGCGAGGGCTCGGATACCTCTGGGCCTCGTAACCATCTGTCTCAGATCTTGGGGTCTGAGCACTCTAAGAGGATCCGATGTAGGCCCAAACACACGTCGATAAGCTACTGATCCAAGGCGAGCATCTCCTCACAGAATTTTGGTGTCGTCAGTTGGGAGAAGCTTGAAGAGGCGTTGGCATGGGCAGATCATGCTGCGATATGGGTAGATCGGGCTGAGGAGCATGCATCTCATCTGAAGGACATCGTGAAAGACATGATGTCAATGCTCAATGCGTGTTTCGGAGTCATGGGCTTCAAGGATATGTTAGCCTGCATTCTAGCTCCAGCTCCAGCTTTAGCTCTGAGACCAGCACCAGCTCCAACTCCGACTCCCGGTGACGACGACGATGATGTAGATTTAGGAGACTTTTGATGTATTTTATTTTTTTTAAAAAAATATTATAATAAATTTTATTCGATAATAAAATTTTAGTATTTCAAAATAATTTTTGTGTTTATTATATTTTCTTATATTATATATCTATATTTATCAGATAAAATATATAAAAAATAAAAATTTTAATTTTTTTAATTATTCAAGATCTATGGCAGTAGTTTTATAATCGTTGCCATATTCGTGCCAATCGCTGCCATAGATTTTTGATGCAAATGATACCAACCACTGCATTAGACCTATGACAGTGGTTAATAAACTGCTGCTATAGATTAGCTATGGCAGCAGTTATGTAACCACTATTATAGATAATCTATGACAGCGGTTACATAATCATTGCTATAAGTCGATCTATTACAACAGTTTATAAACCGCTGCAATAGAATATCTATAGTAGTGGTTTAAATAACCACTGCAATAACTGTTGTCATAGAGCTACAGCGATGGCTGCAGTAGCAGTAGTTAGAGAACCGCTGCTATAGCTTATGGCAGTGATTTTTTGAGCTATGACAGTGGTTACGAACCGCTGTCATAGTCCTATTCTATAGTAATAATAGTTTAGCAATTCAAGAGTTATAAAAGAGAAGGAAGCATCTTTCATTTGGAGATCGTAGTTCAAGGATAGCTCCATAAATTTGGCTCTCCGATGGCTCGGCTCTCCTCTTTTGGCTCTCCAACTCTCGACTCATCCAACTATCCGACTCTCTAATGGCTCGGCTTTTCTCCTTCGACTCTCCAACTTTCCGATCTCTGCTCCACTTCTTCTTTCTCTTTAGCTTTACAACTCAATTTTCTTTTGCTGGTTACTATTAGTTTTTATTTTTTTGCATTTACTTAGTTTAGATGGCAAGTTATGATGATCAGAGTATTACCGATGCCGCTAGGCATGTCGATATTTTTTCTATTTTAAAAGAGGAAGAAGCTCTTCCTTCTTTCTCTGAAGCCCTTTCTGGAGAAGCTGGATCCTCTTCCCATAAGAGGACTAGCACTATGTGGAATGCTTTCAATAGAGTTTTGATAGATGGAGTTTATAAGGCAAAATATAAAAAATATGCCAAATTATATAGTTATGCTAATACTGGAGGAACTGACCATTTGAAGAGACATCAAAAGTCTGATAGGAAAAGTGATTCTCATCTTCAAAGTACCCTTAATACACAAGGAGGTGCTATTATTGGATCTTTTGCTTATAATCATAAAAATTAAATAAATGCACTTATAAAATGGATAGTTAGAGATGAATTATCCTTTAATTTATATAAATCATTTAATTTTGAAGAGTATGTTCAATTAGCTTTACAATCCGCTTATAGAAGAACTAGTAAACGTACATTTAGAAAAGTAGCTATGATAAATTATTTAGCAATGAATGATAATTTAATTGGTACTCTTTCTACTTTAAATACAAAAATATCATTAACTTATGATATATCGACTATATCTATAAGTAGTTGTATTTTATTTCTATTACTGCTCATTATATAAATAATGATTGATAATTAAATAAGCGTATTCTTGCTTTTCATTTTTTTGGTTATCCTTATTCTGACTAATAAATTTTTAATACTATTTATCAAATTGCAGCTGCATATGGTATTAATAACAAAATTATATCTATTATATTTGATAATGCATCTAATAATAATGTAGCTATCTAGTTATTGAAAGATTTTTTTATTTCATTATTAATGAAAAATTATTTCATATTAGATGTGTATGTCATATTTTGAATCTTTTTGTTCAGGCTGGAATATGTATGGTTTAAGATATAATTGCAAAAATTAGGAATATAGTATCTTTTATTCATGCTTTAAGAGCATGATTATAAGAATTTAAATAATTATATTTAGATCACGATAAATATATCAAAAAATTTAAACTTGATGTAGTTATCTATTGGAATTCTATATATACAATGATGTATGATGCATATCCATATAAAAATTTATTAAATACATATATAAATGATCATGAATTAAGATTTATTTTGATTGAAAATAATTGAAAAAAAAATTTAGAAAACTTTTTAGTTAGTTTTTATAATGTTATAAATACTCTTTCTGGTATTTATTTTCCAACCTCTTGTGCATTTTTACAATAAGCATATATAATTTATGATCAATTTGTATAATATAGATGTGATAGTATTTTAATGCCTATTATTTATGAAAAAAATCAGTATTGGGATATGGTATGTCCCATGTATAACTTAGCTACTATATTTGATCCATGGATCAAATTAAGTAGCATATATATTTTACTTGATGAAATTGGTAGATATATGAATCATGATTTCAAAGAATCTAAAGCTGAGGTAACTCAGCTACTTAATGATATTTTTACATTATATGATGAAAAGATTCATGAATCTAGACAATTCACATTATCTTCATAATCAACTTCTAATACATCTCGTTCATCATCTATTTTTTTATTTCTTGTACATAGGAGATATTTACATGCATCTTCTTCATTTGTATCTTCTTCATCTTTAAATAATAAATTAAAATTTTATTTATAAAATGATATCTTTTTTGTATTAGATGAAAATCAAATAGAAAATCTTGATGTGTTGGCCTAATGAAAGAGTGTGAAAAATCAATATCCTATTATGTCTGCAATTGTTTGTGATATTTTAGCTGTACTAATTTTCACAGTAGCATCGGAATCAATTTTTAGTGCAGGTCAGTGCATTTTCACTACTACAAAAATGATCTATGGCAGCGATTTTTAAAATCGCTGCCATAGATCTTACGGTAGTAATTTTCATTAACCGTTGCTATAGGTCTGACCTATGGCAGCAGTTATTGTAACCACTGCCATAGGTCCGACATATAGCAGCGATTAATGAAAATCACTATCGTAGATCGGACCTATAGCAGCGGCTACAAAAAATCGCTGCCATAGATCGACCTATAGCAGTGGTTAGTAAAATCGCTGCCATAAGTCAAACTTATAGTAGTGGTTAGTAGGAACCGCTGCTATAAGCTTATTTATATTAGCGGTTAACTGTAATCATTGCCATATATATATATATTTAAATATTATATAATTTTAAAATTTAATGTCTATTTTCATTGTTCATTATCTAAATAATTATTATTAGAGTGTCATCATAAAAGATCATTTCAATCCGATGGCCCTAGCTTCGTCGATTAAAAAAAATTGATTTCGACGATCACGAACAACGATACAATGATCTGATAGATGGAGACCTCCGATGGATCCAAAAATCTGCAATGATGATCTTGGTGATATTTGTAGCATACTATCAAAATTTTACTTTAATCGAATATCGTTATCTTGGTCAATTTAGTATAGATTAGTTTTGATTGTTAAATGATAAACGAGTGATCAAAGGACCAAACGATGTCTGATTATGAGATTTTTTTTTATAAATAATCTTAGCTACTACTTTAATTATTTTTTATGATGGTGATTATAAAATTCAACTCGTGAGATGAAGAACGATTTAAAACTATACGTCTCCTGATAACCATTCTAAAACTTCACTGGTTGTTATGCTCATGCTTTTGCAATATTTGCTTAACATGAATAGTTTATACGAAAATGATTTGAATTTTACTATCATCGCCATCTAAAATATTTAAAATTATAACAAAGATCATTTAATTAAAAAATTATCTCATAATCAAATGCGTTTAACCTTTTGATCGCTTGTTTCTAATTTAACAGCCAAGATCATTTCGTACTAAATTGACCATGATAATGATATTCGATTGAAGTAAAACTTTGATAGAATGCTACAAACATCATCGAGATCATTGTTGTAGATTTTATCCATCAAAGGTCTCCATCTATCAGATCATCGCATCATCATTTATGATCATCGAAATCAAATTTTTCTAATCGATGAAGCTAGGGCCATCGGATCGAGGCGACCTTTTACGATGATACTCTAATTATAATTATTTAGATAATGAACGATGAACATGGACATTAAATTTTAAAATTATATAATATTTAGAAAAAAAAATAAAAAAAATTATTTTCAACCTACGGCAGTGGTTATCAAAAATTACTGCTATAGATCTACAGTAGCAGTTATCAAAAACCACTACTATAGATCTATGGCAGCGGTTATAGAACCACTGCCGTAGATCTATGATAGCGGTTCAATAACGACTTCCATAGGTTAGGTTAAAAATTCTCAAATTTTTTCTGCTTTTCTTTCGTGCGCGCTCAATCTCTCTCTATCTCTCCCCCTCCTCTCCATCACTGGTGATGCTTCTTCCCCCCCAACCGGCGCCACCCCTTCTTCCCCTTGGTTGGCGCCGCCCCTCCTTCCCCCCCCCTCCGATCCCTCCATCCTCGGCCGCCCCTCCCCGCCACTCACCACCCCCACCTAGCCCCCCACCCCGCACCCTCCCCTCAATCGCCCCTCCTTTCTCCTATCCCTGACCGCTCCTCCCCACCACCCGCCACCCCCCACCTGACCCCCCCACCCCGACCCTCCCCTCGACCGCCCCTCCTTCCCTCCATCCCGGCCGCCCCTCCCCACTACACTGCCACCCCCCAATCGGGCACCCCCCAGCCGCCCCTCCCCCGCCACCCCCTACCCGACCCCTCATCCTCGACGCTCCTCTCCGCCACCTCCCAGCCCCCACCCAACCCCCCACCCTCCCCCGGCCATCCCTACTTACCCCCATCCCGGCCGCCTCTCCCCGCCACCCTGCCACCCCACCCAGTCCCCCCTTCTCTGATCGTCCCTCTCCGCCAACCCCCATCCGGCCCCCCACCCTCCACCCTACCCCTAGCCGCCCCTCCTTCCCCCCATCCTCGATCGCTCCTCTCCGCCACCATGCCCCCACCCCTAGGCCCCCATCCCCGGCCACCCCTCCCTGCCACCATGCCCCCCACCCCTAGGACCCCATCCCCGGCCACCCCCACCCGACCCCCACACTCTTCCTCCCAATCGTCGATACTTCCATCACTATGCCTCCCGGGCCTCCTCATCACTGTGCCCCCTCCCCTGGGCCCCTATCCTCGGTCGCCCCTACTCTCTCTTTCCTCTTTCTTCTCTATCTTACTATCTTATTTTTATTTCATAGATTATCTCTAGTACCGTCGTCCTCCTCTAGCATCGTCACTGACGATCCTTGGAGCTTTCGGTGTGACCCACTCTCTATAGCCGTAGGTATATATTTTTTTAATTTTATAATATTATTTATTAATCATGACAGCCCAAAAACTATGGCATGCAGATAATTATAATATTTATAATAATTTATAAAATATTTATAATAAATATTTTAAATATTTATTATAAATATTATAATTATCTGCATGCCATAATTTTTGGGCCGTTCCGTGGTGGTAGCCTTGGATTGTGCCATGTCGATGACTGTGGACTAGATCTATCAATAGGTGGGATTCGGATTAGAATCTAGATATTCAGATCCGGACTCAATTTTAATTATTGATACCGAATCCGAATTTGAATACCCGATGGATCTATACTTGAAGTAGCAGACCCAGACCCTAATGGATCTCGGAAGGCTGAACCTGATTCTAGGATCCAAAACTAAGAAATAGAGAGACTGAGAGGGAGACCGACTAATTGAGAGAGGGAGGGCCGGTCGCTCGTCGGCCACTAGCAAGGGAGATCGAGAGTGGGAGAGAGGAAGGGAGGGGGTCCAACCTCGCCACCATCACCGATGAGGGAGATCGAGAGAGGAAGAGAGGAAGAGAGGGATCCGACCTCGCCGCCATCATTTGGAGGAAGGGGGTCCGGCCTCGCCGCCATCATTAGGAGGAAGGGGGTCTGGCCTCATCGACGAGGGAGATCGAGAGAGGAAGAGTGGGAGATCGAAAGAGTGAGAGAGGGAGGGAGAGCGTACGGCCTCGCCAGCATCATTGGAAGGGATGGGGTCCGACCTTACCGACGAGGGAGATCGAGGGGGATCGAGAGAGTGAGAGAGGGAGGGATAGGGTCCAGACTCGTCGGTGAGGGAGATCGAGAGAGGGAGAGAGGAAGATCGAAAATGGAAAAGTTGGAAGGGAGGGGTTCGGCCTCGCCACCATCGTCAACGAGAGAGATCGAGAGAGGGAGTGATTGAGGGGATGGCACACAGCTGAGCCAGCTCGGATACTCAACCGAGCCAGCTTGAGCCATGATCGAGCTGACTGGAGGAGAACTCGAGCTGAATGTCTCAGGCATGGAGTCGACTGTCTCAGGTATGGAGCCGGCTTGGCTTCTGAGTGAATAGAATTTGATATGTCTCTCTAAGATTCCAACTTTAAGCCTTAAGGTGCCACCATCATCTACTTAGTTCTTCTTTCAGATTTCTAGATTAACACCAAGATTCACGCAAGAGATCGGATCTACGACTGTTGCTCATCCTTAATTATTTATTAATGTAATTCATGTTATAGAATTTATTGCATAACATTTTCTGGATGTTTATATCTTGTTGCTTTTGTTTATTGTATTGTATAATGATAGATCCGTCAATTGATTAGTGTACATATTAGAGACTATTTATTGATGCTATACTAATATTATTGTTCAATATGTTATATTGATTAATATTCATTAACGTTGTAAGTCATGATGGTACCGAAATACCATCTAGCTTTCATCCCTATCCCTCGACGGGTTACGTGCAATTCAGCATCCATGGAGTAGTCAGAGCATACTCCATCCACCTCAGCATCAGCTGCTAAGGGACCTCCACCGTCGGTGAGTTACGCACGTGTTTTGGAGTCACGGCTTTGAGGATATGTTGGCCCATATTCTAGCTCTGGCTTTGGCTCCGACTCCAGCTCCAGCTCCGGCTCTAGCTCTAGCTCTGGGTGATGATGATGATGTAGATTTAGGAGACTTTTGATATATTTTATTTTTTTAAAAAAATATTATAATAAATTTTATTCGATAATAAAATTTTAGCATTTCAAAATAACTTTTATATTTATTATATTTTTTTATGTTATATATCTATATTTATCAGATAAAATATATAAAAAAATAAAAATTTTAATTTTTTAATTATTCAAGATTTACGATAGTGATTTTATAACCGCTGTCATATCTTTGCCAACCGCTGCCATAGGTTCTTAGTGCAAACAGTATCAATCGCTGTATTAGGCCTATGGCCTATGGCAGCGGTTAAAAAACTATCGTACAATAGGCTATCTATGGTAGCAGTTCAAACAACCGCTACAACAATTGCTGTCATAAAGCTATGACGATGGCTGTAGTAGCAGCGGTTAAATAACTGCTGTCATAGCCTATGATAGTGGTATTTTATGTTACGGTAGTGGTTACGAACTACTGCTGTAGCTTCTTTTTATAGTAGTATTTGGATGAAAAGAGGAGCAGGATGACGGACGAGACAACTGAGATGCTACTCTATTTTAAAGATTAGCTGAATGTGGAGGTGAGACTTTAGGACAAAGAAGAACATGATACTGAATCTGATGATAAGAATGATACAAACATAATAGATAATTAGTAAGATTTATTTTTAATTTTTAATTTCTTAAAATTATATATTTTTATTTTTTATTTATTAAGATGAGTCACTTCTATTTTCTTATCAGTTCTCTCTTCTTTTTTATATTTTGGAGGTTAGGTCTAGTCCTCTTTTCTTTTTTGTATAATTTTGATTTATATTAATAAACTGGTAGGAGTCCATGCCAAATCCTCCACCATTACAAGATGATTTTTATTTTTATAAAAAAATTAATATCTTAATTTTTTTTATTTATCCACTAACTTAATTTATTTTATAAAAAATATTTTTTTAAATAAAAATTTTAAAGATATAATTATAGGCTATAGCATGCCACATGGGCCGTTCCTTGGCACGGCCCATATGGGCTAGCACGTGGGCCGTGCCGGGCTTAGGCACGTGTCGTGCTTGTTCCAGCGGGCTGTGCCAGCCCAGGCCTTGAACGGTCGTGGGCCACTAAACCCCCAACCCAGCCCGACCTCTTATTTTGGGCCGTGTTGGCACAGCCCGCTACAGTACTAAACGGGCCGTGTCTAGCATGGCCCAATTTATGTTGGGCCGGGCCGACCCATGGACGGCCTGGCCCGATGCTCACCTCTAATTACATTAGATATATCTTATTGAGGGATGCTCGACGGTTCGGTCCGGAGCTCATCTCTAATTACATTAGATATATCTTGTTGAGGGATGCTCCCAACAAATTTATTCCCAATTTGCAGGCTTACCTTGCTGGCCAAGGAGAAAAACATAAGTTTTATTTGAAAGCTATAGTAGGGGTGGCAATCAGAACTGGTCAAGCAAGATGCAGATATGATAGGATAGATAATAGATCAACAATTTATTAATCCAAATTCAATATATTTATTAAATAAATTAAAATTTTATATCATTTTACTAAATAGGTACTCTAGTTCGATTTACAATGAAATTGAAATAAGTTAAATGGGTTAAATGACCAAGCATTGCCATCCTTAAGCTATAGTCAAACTTGCAAGTTGCATATATTGAATCAATTTGAATGTCTTGAATGAAGGAACATTGGTAGATAGAAGAAGTTTTGGGCGACATCAATAAAAGGAAGAAACTTGTATTATTGTTGGCCAGTGAAGTCTACCTGCATCTTGTTTTTGAGAAATCACCAACTTCCTTATCATGAATTATTGTTGAGAAGTTAGTAAGAACAAGATTTTTGTATCCTCAAAATATTCATGGAATCAAATCTCAAACCCTCTTGCAGTGATTGGGAGAAGTGGTTTAGCTCTATTAATATTTTATCTAAGTCCATGGATGACGCTTTGCTTGTTGTTGGCTTCTAGTATAGCATATATCAGGTTGCATGCATTTGGTTTTGGTGCAAGGGTATGTTGAGGCTTGATTGACTGTAAACATGAGAGTATTCAAATTAGTGAAATGATACAAAAATATAAAAGTCTAGTGTTACAGAAATTGGATGTTTGAGTTAGTTGTGGATGTTGACTCAAGTGGAGGAGCACATTGCAGTGACAATGTATATAGGTTGCATTTTCATAGAAAAGGATTACGGCAGCAGTTTTCGAAACTGCTGTAATAGCATCTACAATAGCGGTTAGGTTTAACCTATGACAACAGTTTACACTAATCACTGCTATAAGTTTGACATATGACAGTGGTTTATCCTAACCGCTGCCATAGGTTAGACTTATGGTAGTGATTCTTTGTAATCGCTGCCATAGGCTCAACCTATTGTAGTGGTTAGGCATAATCACTGCGATATCTTTTTTTCATATTTTTACTTTAAATATTATATAATTTTAAAATTTAATATCTATTTTTATCATTCATTATCTAAATAATTATCATTAGAGTATCGTCACAAAAGGCTGCCTCGATCCGATGGCCCTAGCTTCATTGATTAGAAAAATTTGATTTCGACGTCCATGAATAATGATACGATGATCTGATAGATGAAGACCTTCGATGAATTCAAAAATTTATAATAATAATTTTAGTGATGTTTGTAGCATACTATCAAAGTTTTACTTCAATTAGATATCATTATCATGGTCAATTAGCATGGGATTATTTCGATCGTTAAATGAGAAATGAGTGATCAAAAGATCAGATGGCATCTGATTATGAGATAATTTTTTAGATAAATAATCTTGATTACTATTTTAATCATTTTTATGATGGTAATTATAAAATTTAAATCATTTTTATAAAAACTATTCATGTTAAGCAGATCTTGTAAAAGTACGAGCATAATTACTAATGGAGTTTAAGAATGGGTATCAAGCAATGTATAGTTTTGGATCATTCTTAGATCCACGATTTAAATTAATTTTATGATCACCATCATAAAAATAATTAAAATAGTAATTAAGATTATTTATCTAAAAAATTATCTTATAATTGGACGCCGTTTGGTCCTTTGTTCACTCATTTCTTATTTAACGATCAAAATAATTTCATGCTAAATTATCCATGATAACGATATCCGATAGAAGTAAAACTTTGATAGTATACTATAAATATCATCGAGATCATCATTGTAGATTTTTGGATTCATCAGAAGTCTCCGTCTATCAGATCATTGCATCGTTGTTTGTGGTCGTTTAAATTAAATTTTTCTGATTGATGAAGCTAGGGCCATCGAATGAAGGTAGTCTTTTATGACGACAATCTAATAATAATTATTTAGATAATAAACTATGAAGATGGGCATTAAATTTTAAAATTATATAATATTTAGAATAAAAATATAAAAAATTAATTTTTAATCTATGATAGTGGTTACTAAAAATCGCTGCCATAGATCTATAGCAGCGATTTTATAACCACTGCTATAGTCATATGGCAGCGGTTTTCAGTAACTGCTATCGTAGATCTATGGCAATAGTTCAAAAATCACTGTCATAGATCTATGGTAGCGATTTTCGAACCACTGCCATATGTTAGGTTATTTTTGCCCAGCCTGCCCCTAAATTAATTTTTCCTCTACCGATTGCTCTCTCTCTCCCTCCTCTCCACTGTTGGTGAGACCTCACCTCTCCCTTTCCTTTTTCGACTGGTGTCGCCTCTCCTCTGCCTCTTATTAGCTCTCCGATCGGTGCTTCCTCCACTCGCGCCTCCCCCTTCTTCCTCGGCTGGCATCGCCACCTCCCCCTCCTCCCTTTCCTTCCCCTTCTTCCCCGACCTAGGCTCGTGACTCCTCCACTAGGCCACCATCCACAACCCACCCCTCCGCCCCCCTCCGACTTTGCCCGTAGCCCACCCCACCGGCCTCCTCATCACTGTGCCACCCTCCCTCCTCCTCCTCCCCTGGTCGGCTTGGCCGTCGGCTCCGCCAGCTCTCTTTCTCTCCTCTTTTTCCTTGGCTTGGCCGTCGACCCTGACCCCTCCCTGCTCTCTCTCTCCTCTCTTCCCTCGGCCCAAGCCCCCTCCTTCCCCTTCTTCCCCAATCGGCCTGGCCGTCGGCTCCGCCACCTCCTCTCTTCCCTTGACTCGACCCCCTCCCTACTATATCTCTCTCTCTTTCCTCTTTCTCTCTCTCTTCTCTTTTTTCTCTCTCTTCTCTCTTTCTAACTCACTATCTCTATCATTTCATAGGTGATCTCTAGCATCATCATCTTCCTCTAGCACCGCTGTTGGCGACCCTCGAAGCTCTCTATGTGACCCCTCTCTATAGTCGTAGGTATGATTTTTTTAAAAATTTTAAAGTATTATTTATTTATCATTTATAATATTTATAATAATATTTAATTATAATTTTTATAATAAATATTATAAATATTGATTATAAAAATTATAATTATCTATCGATCGTAGGTCATGTCGGTGGATAAAAAAACTTCTATCGATTGGTTTTGGATCGTGCCGGTGGGTTCTAGATTGGACCATGCCATGTCGATAGTCATAGATGGCCCTAGGCCATGTCATGTTGGTGGTCGTGGATGGCCCTTGGACTATGCCAGTCGATAAGAAAATCCCCACCTACGGGTTTTAAGCCATGTCGATGGTCGTGGGTCATGCCGACAGATAAGAGAACTCTTACCGACTAGTTCTGGACTGTGTCAGTGGATTTTAGGCTGGGCCATGCCATGTCGGTGGTTGTGGATGGCCCTTGGGCCATGTCGGTTGATAAAAAAATCTCCATCGATGGGTTCTAGGCCGTACCGGCAGCCTTAGGCCGTGACATGTCGATAGCCTTGGGACCTAGGATGATAGATTATTTACTTATTGCTTGTTTACTTATCCCATGACTCTTAGTCTTGAATCATGAAAACATAAACAAATCAACTTATTGCTTTGCTGAATGCTTCCTTAGGATGATATCGAGAACCCACAAAGCTTCTTGATGATTTTTTGTGTCTTAATACACATATAAATATATAATATAGTAATATAATATTTACTTCTTGGTTTTAGAATAAATTAAGAAAAAGATTCTAGAAAGAATCTTCTAGATGTTTATATCTTGTTGCTTTTGTTTATTGTATTACATAATGATAGACCCGTTAATTGATTAGTGTGCATAATTTTTGGCATCCGTATAGTTATATGTAATTATATGAATGAAAGAATTATATATAATGATCAATTGATTATCTAATTTGGATAGTTTAAAAAATATAAATAATTCTATAGATAATTTTAGTAATCAAACGGTATGCTAAGAATTCTAAATAAAATTTTGGATACTATTTTTTTTTCTTCTCTCTAAATGAGAGAACTAAGAAAAAATATTATCAAAATTTTATTCGATCCTTACTGCATATCGTTTGATTACTGTAATGAACCTATAGAATTAATACAATTTTTGAATGGGATAGGACCTATCTTTACCTATTAGTTGGTGATAGGATACATTTATTGTACATCTAAAAATGATATTTAATATGAGTTCCACACATGATATTTATTTCAATCTCTATTTATGATGCAATTTTTATTTATAATACATATTTATTTATAATGCATTAGTATATATTGTAAGTTTCATGCATGATTTAATTATAGTATCATTAATTTTTATAATGAATAAGGAGTGGATGCAGTTTAGTAGGCTCTCCTTAGAATATAAGGCTGGACTTCAAAATTTTTTTGATTTTTCTATAGAAAAATTTGGAAATCACAGGCTTATCCAATGTCCTTATAAAAAGTGTATGGGTGGGCCGTGGCTATCTCGTCAAGATGTAAATGATCACCTCACTATTTATGGCTTTAAATTCGATTATAAAATTTATTGGGATCAACATGATGAGGACAAACCGCAAGAAGGTGATCAACATAATAGGAGAGTGGAACAAATGGTTTGTGCTATTTTTTTATTTGTTGACCATAATGACGATGCATTTATGTCCATGCCTAATCCTATGGTTGGTGAAATGATAAACAATGAGGATATGGAAAAGGTCCGCAAGTTGATGGAGGATGATAATGTTCTGTTGTATCCCGGATGTGAAATGATGATGAAGCTTGAGTTCTTAATCTGATTGTTCCATGAAAAATGCTCCAATGGATTTAGTAATAATGGAGTGAACTGCATACTAGAGCTTTTGGGAGACATTCTTCTAGACAATGCATAAATTTCGAAGAATAATTATGAAGCATCAAAGATTATTGAACAGTTTGGCTTTACTTATACTAAGATACATGCATGTTCTAATAATTGCATGCTTTATTGGGAGGAGGATGCCAACAAAAATGTGTTACCCAGGTATGGCTACCCAAGAGGAGGGGTGAATTGGGTATTTTAAATTTAAACTTAAGATATGAGTAATTCAAACTAATTAAGTATTTAGATGAAATTAGCTATATAATGTGCAGTGAATAAAAGCAATAAAGTAAATAATACACAATCATAAACACATAAATTTTATAGTGGTTCGGTGCAAACTCAGCACTTACGTCCACTCTCCAAGTATACCCTTTGGGAATTCAACTATAATTCTCAACAAAAATTATAGTCCGATTATTTTTTGGGCTCATAAGCAAATTCAATTAATTTTTCCTGGCTCATCAACTAAAATCATACATGATTATTTTTCAAACTCACAATCAATCCAGTTGATTTTTTTTAGATCACCAACTAAAATCGTACATGATTGTTTTTCAAGCTCATGATCAATCTGGTTGGTTTTCTTCAGATTACCAACCAAAACTTCACAAGTGATTATTTTTCTCTGGACTAACAATCAATCTCGATTGATTTTACTCTTGGCTCACCAATCAAACCAATATAACATTCAACTCAAGGCTTGGACCAATCCAAGTTTCTTACCCCAAGAAACTTGAAATAAATATAAAATTATAATTTAAAACAAACTTTTTTGAAGTACAAGAGAAGACAATCTAAGTTTCTTTGCTTGTAAGGTTGATTTTTTTTCTTGAATGAATAAGAGATTATGAGGCTCCTTGATTCTCTTCACTCTTGCTCTTATTTGCTTGAGGATGTTTTGTAGTGGAAGGATAAAGGCTCACTCTGAAAAACAACTCCTCTCTTCTTTTCAGCTCATTCCTTAGCTTTCTTAAATAATACTCAATATACTCTCCAAAGCTTATTTTTAATGCTCCAAGTATTTTCTTATATATTCCATAGGTTTTCCACTATTACAAGTCATCATCATAAGCTTTTGAAAGTAATCTAGCCATTGAAAGATCCAAAATAGCCATTGGAAGATGTGTGGAGTGAAAAAGTTGCAGAACTGAAAACTAGCCGTTATAGGCATTGGGCTGGCTCAGTTTTAAACTAGATCGGCTCAATCTAAACTGGGTTGGCTCAGTTTTCAGCTGGATCAGCTCAGTCTTAAAAATTCTATAATACTGATTCTGTCTTCTTCTATTGTCTAAGCCTAGGATGGTTCACTTTTTAACTTGGTCGGCCTAGTTCTACTGGGTCGGCTCAGTTTTCAGCTGGATTGACTCAGTTTTCTGAATCTTGAAAATTTTACTTTTTACGCATTTTGTCTTCTATTTTTACTGAGACTAGGTCAGCTCGATTTTGGACTGGGTTGGCCCAGTTTGCAGGCCATGCATGCCAAAGATCGTTTGTGATCCTTTATTCTCCAAAATCCTTTGTAGGCTAGACTTGTTCTTTTTATCTTGATTTAATCTTTATTTTGATCTCTTGAAAGATGTATCCATTCTAGAATTTTTTCTCTAAAATCTTGAGTGATGAATCTCCATTCGGATGAGTGAAAATATTTGAAGTTTGTGAGCTCTTAAAATTTATAACTACACATCGTCACAAACATCATTAGTAATTTAATAATTTATACTCAAATACTTTTGTTATCATCAAAATCAAACTAGGATCAACAATCTTTCTTTTCTTAATGATGATAAAACTTTGAGTATATGTATAAAAATATAATTTAATATATTTTAATAAATTAGCTAGTATAAGTTATGAAGTAATAATATACATAAACATAAATATACACATACTTCATAGAAGCTCCAATTATTGCTTCACATAATTTATATACTCATATCAAAATAATATTTCAATCCAAATAAATGAGTATTAAGGTTCCAAGCATGAAATTCATTGAGTTTCTTAAGTATTAATTCTTTAAGCATATACTCAATATATTTCTTCCTCTTTTTGACAACATCAAAAAGCTCATGAAAAAGAACAAGAAAAAATCATCAAAATCAACATCAAGATGTTAAATTAAGAGATGTATCAAATTCATAAAGTCAAATCAAAGAAACCATCTCCTCTTTTGAATGAATATTTTTTTTCAAAAATTAGCTTAAATTCAAATATTATAAACTCTCCTTCTTTTTAAATAAATATGATCTTTTAATCATATTTTTAAATATACACTTTTAAACTTTAAGAGGAATAGAGTTTTTCAAAAAACTAGAATTTTTCAAAAGATTTGATCATGAAACTAAGCATAATGTATACTTTAATATTCAATCTTTTCTTTTCTTAAGAAATTTTAGTCAATTAATCTTGAAAAATATATATATCAAAGATATATCGAGCAAAGAAAAATGAATAGTATCAAAATAAAAGATAGTCATATTTTCAAATTCATTGCTTTGAGTAAAAAAATATTTTAAAATAAATAATTCATAAGGATTTTGCAATGCACATAAGAAATTTAGGATCAAATTTAAATTTTCAAATAAGTTTCAAAATTATATTTAAAAATTTATTTTTTGGAATAAGAAAATATTTTTAAATTCAATTTAACTATAATCATTTATCAAAAATGATCATGCAAATCAAGTTTAAAGTTTGGCACATGAAAAGGTCAGTATTATATTTATTAATGAGCTTCAAAATTATAAGAATGTATCAAAATTAATTTATTTTTAAAACTAATTCGACAATCAAATCAAAAGCATATAGATCAAATGGAATTATCATATTAAGACTCAAAAATATAATGAAATCAATGTTCATTCACCTTAATATAAGCTAATTAGAATTTTCAATCAAAGCTAGATAATATCACTCCTCTTATTTTTCATAATTAATGCTGGATAAATTTATTTTTTAATTTTCTCTCATTTTTTCTCTCAAATCAAGTAGATTAAATATGAATTTAATTACTAAATTTAGATTTTCTAAATTTGAAAGATATTTTTAATTTCAAAGCTCTTTTCAAATAATTGATCATTTCTTCTTTAATAATTTCGCTCCCTTACTTTAGCAAATAATATTATTTTAAAATTAAATAAAATTTAAAAGTATAAGCATCAATTGAGTGAAATAAGTATTAATTAAATAAAATATTCACTCAATTAAGTTGAGAAAAAAAAATGAGATTCTTTGAATTATCTTAAGAGATATCATATCAAAAGTATATCAAAATAAAATAGATTTGAGATATTATATCCAATTCTTTTGCCCAAAAATAATATAATAAAATGCAAGACAAGAATGGTACCAATGATATCAAGAGTAAAAATTTTTTTAGAAAGAAACTTTTTGATACTAATTAAACTAAAATTTAGACCAAATCATGATTTTCTTAATAGTTCAATATCATTTAAAGGTGAATTTGCAAATTTAGCTTGATGCTAATGATTTTAGTTTTGAATTGATAAAGATGAATTGATTCAAATAAATCAATTTGAATTGATATTATCAAATTAGATAAGATACAACATAAAGTGATTTGAAGTTATTCTTCAAAATATCATCTCTTTTTTCTCTTAATAAATATCGAGCAATTATAGGTTTGGAAAACGTATATATTTTTGAATTTATTTTAAATGATATCATATCAAAATGTAGTTATGCAAATTCAAGTTTGAAACAAAGACATTCTTCTTTTTTTATCAAAAGATAAGTCAATCAAATACATGGCAAATAGCAATCTATTTGATACCAATTATTTTTAACTGAAGTCCTCTTTAAAAGTTTAGTTTTAAAAATAAGTGACAACTTTCTTGATATATTTTGCTTGACATCAACTTTAAAAGATTTAAGAAGATCATTTCTCAAATTCAATTTTCAAAATCAATCAATTGAAACAAAATATGAATGTTCATCAATAAATTTTCTTTCAAGATCAAAGAGTCAATCAAATCGATGATCAAGAGAGATATTCAAGAAAATTTAGAGGATCATAAAAAATAATCAATTGGGGGCTTCCAATAATCAATTTAAATAAGATCAAATCAAGAGAAAACTGGATGAAGGCTTTATGTTTTCAATTCAACTAGAAAGTTTCAAATTTTTAGAAGAATTTTGATAATTTAGCTTTTTATAAAAAATACCAAAAAAATAATTTTATTTTATAGGTTTAGCAATTAAAATATTCACACCCAATTAAGCTTTTTTTAAAAATTAAATTCATTAATTATAAAATTGATATGGGGGGGCTTAAGATATCATATTAAATTTTAAGATAAAACCATTTCATCCATAGCATGATATATAGAAGAGAGCATATTGATTTAAAAATCAAAATATTCAAATTATTGCTAGCATCAAAATCAATCATACTTATCAAAGCATGAAAAGAGTTATCATATGCATACATATTAGCAAATCATTAACGTTAATACATTCAATAAATCAAGCTTTCTATTCAAGGAGTATGATCATTTTAAGCAAATATAAAATCATCAAAATCAATCTAATATGCTCAATAATTATGCTAATTAATAATTAAAATATATTTAGCAAATAATGATGGCATGATGTGAAAATAAATTTAGATTTTACTAAACATTATCACCTATCCAATTTCATTCCTAAGGCATCCATCAATAAGAATTTTCCTCCTTTAGTTTCATTGGATCCTTGATGTACCTACAAACTCATTTACTAAATTTTGATACTCAAGCCATCTTGGGTCTTTTAAAATTAGAGCTTATGGTTCCTTTTGGAACCCATATTTGCTTAATCAAAGTATGACCAATTCTTTTAGTATTACATTCAGAAATTTTGTGGCCAACTTTGTTGCATTTAAAACAAACTATAGAATGATTTTCAGAATAAACTTTTGTAAACATATTTTTAACAAGTTTCTATTTTCTTAAGAAGTTATATCCAATTTTAGCTTTATTGAAAATAGTTTTTTGATTGTTCAATATTGCTTGAAGCTTTTGTAATCCGATTGTAAACTTATTGAACATAGACTTCAATGTTTCAATTTTTTTTCTTAATTTAGCATTTTCTTTCAAAAAAGATTTTTTAGATCTTAGGAGTTTTTCTTTTTCTTCAATGTAAAGCTTTGATTTTTTGAATTTCTCTTTCAACTTAATGTTTTCTTCAACTAAAGATTTTTCAGATTTAAATAGTACATCCTTTTCTTTAGCCAAAGAATTCATTTCTTTCAAAATATCTTTTTTTTTATTTAATAATTTATTCTTTTCATCAGCTACAAGAAGATTAGACTTTTTGAGTTCTTTATTTTTGAGCCTTAGTTTTTCAAATTCATCCATTAAATCATTGAAGGCTTCAAATAATTCATCAAATATAAAGTCAAAAGAGTTTTCAGGGTTTACCTCATTTGCATTAGCCATGAGGCAATGATTGGCGATACCTTCTTCTTCTTCTTCATTTTTCTTTTCTATGCCTTGCTCCCCCTTAACCAAAACTTTCTTTTTTCTTTGTCTTTTCTTCTTCTTTTTCTTTCCATCCTTATGAGCCATGAGGCATTTGTTAAGGTGAGCTTCTTTTTTTTGGTGGAAGCTTGAATCCTCTTTTTGATTTGCTCCTTCATAAGTTCTTTCCAATTTCTTCCATATTTATTTTACTGAAATACATGAAGAAATTATATTAAATACATTTAACTTTTAAGGAGTAATAAAGTTTATTCATGGCCTTAGCATTAAGTTGGGCCATTTCTTTATCATGCTCTTTCAATGCATTGGTCGTGTGTGAGCCATCTATTATAATTTTTCATAACTTATAATCATGTGCTTGTATAA
This sequence comes from Cocos nucifera, assembly GCA_006176705.1. Classification (NCBI taxonomy): domain Eukaryota; kingdom Viridiplantae; phylum Streptophyta; class Magnoliopsida; order Arecales; family Arecaceae; genus Cocos; species Cocos nucifera. The sequence continues at coordinate 300,571 of QRFJ01000362.1, read as the reverse complement.
AAATTTTCATTCTAACTTTTCAATAGATATAATTAGAACCATTAAAAAGTGAAGATCTATCTATAGAATAACCTTCATTAAATAAATACTCTATGTGAGTTGCCAAAACTTTAACTCTAGATGGTTAGGTCAATAATCAATAATAGAGCACCTGCTCTGATACCACTTGTTGCCTAGGTATGGCTATCCAAGAGGGAGATGAATTGGATATTTTAAATTTAAACTTAAGATATGTGCAATTTAAACTAATTAAATGTTTAGATGAAACTAGCTATATAATGTGCAGTGAATGAAAACAATAAAGTAAAGAATACACAATCATAAACACACAAATTTTATAGTGATTCGATGCCAAACTTAGCACCTACGTCCACTCTTTAAGTATATCCTTTGAAAATTCAACTATAATTCTCAACAAGAATTATAGTTCGATTATTTTTTGGACTCACAATCAAATTCAGTTGATTTTTTTTGGCTCACCAATCAAAATCGTATACGATTGTTTTTTAGGCTCACAATTAATCTAGTTGATTTTTCTTAGATTACCAACCAAAATCATATATGATTGTTTTTCAGGCTTACAATCAACTCAGTTGGTTTTTTCTGGATCACCAACCAAAATCTCATAAGTGATTATTTTTCTCCAGGCTAATAATCAACCCTGATTGGTTTTACCCTTGGCTCACCAATCAAACCAATTCAATGTCCAACTCAAGGCTTGGACCAATCCAAGTTTCTCACCCCAAAAAACTTGAAACAAAATATAAAATTATAATTTAAAATAAACTCTTTTGAAGAATAGGAGAAGACAATCTAAGTTGCTTTGCTTATAAGGTTGATTTCTTCTCTTTGAATGAATGAGAGATTGTAAGGCTCCTTAATTCTCTTCACTCTTACTCTCACTTGCTTGAGGATATTTTGTAGTGAAAGGATAAAGGATCATTTTGAAAAATAACTTCTTTCTTTTTTCAACTCATTTCTTAACTTTCTTAAGTAATACTCAATATACTCTCCAAAGCTTATTTTAAATGCTCTAATTATTTTCTTATATATTTTAAAGATTTTTCACTATTACAAGTCATCATCATAGGCTTCTATAAGTGATCTAGCCATTAAAAGATCCAAAATAGTCGTTGGAAGATGTGTGGAGTGAAAAAGCTATAGAACTGAAAATTAGCCATTACAAACACTGGGCCGGCTCAGTTTTAAACTGGATCGGCTCAGTTTTTAGCTGAATCGACTTAGTCTTAGAAATTCTGAAATACTATTTTTGTCTTCTTCTATTGTCTGAGCTAGGATGGCTCACTTTCTAACTAGGTCGGCTCAGTCCTCCTAGGTCTTGAAAATTTTACTTTATATACTTTCTATCTTCTATTTTCACTAAGACTAGGTCAACTTAGTTTTGGACTGGATTGGTCTAGTTTGCATGCCATGCGTACTAAAGACTGTTTGTGATTCTTTATTCTCCAAATTTTTTTGTAGGCTAGACTTATCCTTTTTATCTTAATTTAATCTTCATTTTGACCTCTTGAAAGATATATCCATTCTAGAATTTGTTTTCTAAAATCTTAAGTGATGAATCTCCATTTGGATGAGTGGAAATATTTGAAGTTTGTGAGCTCTTAAAATTTATAACTACACATCCTCACAAATATCATTAGTAATTTAATAATTTATACTTAAATACTTTTATTATCATCAAAATCAAAGTAGGGCCAATAGAATGACTACATGAGGTATGGTGTATCAAGATGAAAAGAGAATAAAGATGGCACATTGACCCATGTACCTTAAAAATTGATATGATATTTTTCTTTGATTTTGAGACTACAAAGTTGTTGATGTCAATAAGGACATTGAAGAACATGGGATGGCATGAAGATGACCGAACAAAAGATAATGCATTGAGGTATTCAGCCGATAGAGAGGTATGATAGAAGTTTAATGAAATACATCCTGATTTTGCATAAGAGTTATGTAATGTGAGGTTGGACTTTGTTGAAAAATGTGTTCCAAAGTAGTCTATTAATGGTTGAACTATTTTATAAATATAATTAATTTATTAATTAATAAAATATATTTTTAGCATTTTCATCATAAGTTTTAATCTTCTAACGAACTCCATTATTGTGATGAAGTTCTTAGGACTATTCATGTTCGATAAAGAGAAGATTTATCAATTAGTCCTTAAAACTACTCATGATCAAATGATAGACTGTTAATAAGGATGATAGCATCTATCGAGCATAGATCGCTGTATACCATATAGGTTGGTTGTCCTCTTAACCAAGGAGTGTGGAGATATTGGTATGGCATACAAGTAAGATATAAGGATATACATCATTGAATGTGATCAACTCTAGAGCATTCTACTATCAAGAATGTCTCTAATAAAATATAGGTATAAGTGTTCCTTAGACCTGAGATCACCTCAGTGACTTAGAAGCCACTCACTATGCTTTGGTACCAGACTAACAAAATTTTTAATTCAGTAACTAAAAGGCTTTTGGGTACAGTCAAGTACTTATAAAGTTGGTATGTGATTAAGATGAAATTGACCACTCCAAGAGTTGGAGAAGAATGTGTCACTTTATTTCAATATAACAAAACCTTGGCTAGGATAATCCATAAGATGGATTTGATATTTTGAAATATAATATGGATAATCTAATCAGAGTTGACGATTGAATTTTGAGGTATCTTATGAGCATTTTGATCAAGGAGATGAATTATATAAAAACTATATCCATATGGATTCTAAGGATGTTGTTCCACACATTCAACCTATCCAACTGTCGGATACCATTGCTAAATGATCACTTTGAGTGGTATAGAAATTTATTTCTATACTACCAGCTTAGGTTCACCTATGAGATCATATATATTAGAGTTTACGATCTGATCAGATGGTTGATTAATGATTAAGAATCATTCTAGGATTAAACGATCAATACGATTGATGTTTAACCTAGTGCAAGTGTTGCAGGAGGATCGATTAGCAATTTGATTGCTAATTGACTTAATTTAATTAAGTCAAAGGATTGAGATTAAATCTAATTAAATATAATTTAATTAAATTTATTTTGGACTTGATTGGATCAACTCTAATTGGTTTATTGGATAAGCCAGGTGCAAGAAAAAACTAGTCCTAGTTCAAGTAGAACTTGGATCAACCCAATTTCTAATTTGATTAGAAAATTAGTTTAGATTTAAATATGATTTAATCTGATTTAATTATATTCTTAACTGGTTAAGATCTAATTTAATTGGGTTGGTTTACTTCTAATTTAATTTGATTTGAAAAACTAATGTTAGATCAAGCTAAAATAAGAATCCTAGTATGAATAGGATTCCATATCTTATGCCACCTTAACCCCACCTTGACCCCACACCATTCTTCCTTTGTTTTTGGTGTTGAATCCCCTCTCCCTAGCCTTTCACACACGTCCCCTCTCCCTCTCTCTCTCTCTCTCTTATTTGGAATAAGTTATGGACATTGGCTTAAGAAGGTACGTTGTTGTGATTTGTTTGGATTCTATGTGATAGAATCCTAACAAACTTGGATTCCTTTTCTTATGCCACCCACATTTGATTTTCTTTCTTTTTTTTATGGTAAAAGAAGGTATTTTGTATGCCAATCTCAGATGGTCCATGACATGGGATGAGGAGGGGGCGCCCCAACAACCTGCTTTATATTGACCTGCCTTGTCTAGAAATTTGACCTAGACAAGGCTCTTCCATAATTTATTATTTAAAATAAATTTTTAATTAAATTTTTTATAGAACATAGACCTTTGAGAGAGGTTTTGGATGTATGAAAATTAGAGGGAAAGGATTCTTGGGCATTAGATTTTCATAGATACTAATCTAAGTGTCTAGGTGAGAGAAGAAAGAAGAAGAAGAGAGTCTTCTTCTAGGATTTCTTCCATACATCCTTTTCTTCCTCATTTTTGAGATTACTTGAGAGTATCTTAGATCAGTAGTCTCTCCTCCTTCCTCTTATATTTAGAAGAGTCTAAATTCAAAAGAAGGAAGTACCCGATCGACTATTAAAGAAGGATCAGTATAGTACTAGCATACTGTGCTGATTTTCTATATTAAGACTTCTAATCATGATTCGTGGGCTCGTGTGGATGACTCCTAGATATCGGATGTATGTGCAGCTTACAACATCATTCTCAAGCCTAGATCAGTAAGTTAGAATGTCTAACTTGTATAGATAATAGATCTGATCTATTCTACATACCTGCATTAGATATAGTATAGATGCATGTTGATATGATTAACATATTTTATTTTCTTTCTTATATTTAATTCTTAATTTAATATCATGCCATAATCATATAATAGGATCTTAGATCTAGAATATTCTTTAATTTTATAAATAAATATTAATTTATTTAAGTCTTTCGTTGCTTGAACTTAAAAAAGTTTCAAGATCTAGTCCTGAAATCCTAGATCTGGTTCTAATAGACTTGTCATACAATGGTTTTAATCCATTCAAGCATATGAATACTGCCCATAGTATATGACTAGTATATATTCATGTTTACAACCTTCCATCGTGGATGTGTATGAAAAAATCTTTTGCTTTCATGACAGTGCTCATCTCTGGATCAATGGAGATAGGTAATGACATTGATGTCTATTTGCAACCTCTTATTGTCGAGTTGAAATAATTATGGAGCATTCAAGATATTCCAACTTTTGATTCTTTGCTAAATAAGTCATTCTTCATGCGCACAATGCTTTTATGGATAATAAATGACTTTTCAGCCTATGCCCTAATATCGGGTTGGAGCATGAAAGGTGAGCTAGCATGCTCGATTTGTGAAAAAAATATCCGATCTAGAAGATTGATACATTGGAGGAGCTTTAACTATATGGGGTATTGACGTTTTCTTCATCAAAACCATCCATATAGAATGAATACACCCTTCTTCGATGGCACTATTAAAGAAGGTGAGGCGCCTAGCCGGATGTTTGAGAGTGAGGTATTGAGAGAGTTGGATGATCTCTATATTGAATTTGAAAAAGATGATTTGAAAGACATGAAAGAAATGAAGACAAGGATGGTGACTATATTATATGATCTGAGAAAGATATTTTCACCATTATTTTTTATGGTTATGATGCATCTCACCGTGTACCTTATGGAAAAAGTTACACTTGGAGGCTCATTGTTCTATCGATAGATGTATCCTACTGAGAGAAATATTCAAACTCCGAAATCTTATATAAAAAATATGAATCGCTCAGAGGGATCTATAGTAGAAGGTTATTTGGGTCAAGAATGTATGGATTTTTGTACCATATACTTAAACAAGCTTGAGACACATCGTAATCGGCCAATGAAAAATTAGGATGATCAGTATGAGCCAATTGAGTCTGCATTTGAGTCCATTCCATAGCCAAATAGATTTTTCACTTCATACCGCCTCACTAATTTAAGCATTGAGGAAAGGAATAAGGTGCACTGCTACGTGCTCTTCAACTGTGATGTCATTGAGCCATGCATAAAGTGAGTCACTTCATCCTATTTATTTTATAATAATTAAAAAAAAATATCCAATTACATCTAAATTTATTTTTTGTGCATGTAGCAAACACAAGAAGATCATAAGAATAAAATATGGTGCTCTAAGTATGCGGGAGAAAAAGAAAATGCATAATAAAATTTTTTTTGAATGGTTCAAAGATCATGTAAGTGATTATATATTCTTGCCTTGTACAACTTATTTGAACATGTTTACTAATTAGGTATCATCTTTAATTAGGTGTGGAGATTACCGCTCAGTGATGTGAGCCCTGAAGTACGTGCTCTTTCAATGAATCCTAATCATACCGTACGTGAGTATAAATAACTCATCATTCATGGCTATAGATTTAATATTCACAGCAGGTTCGTAAACAAGACAATACAAAATAGTGGCATGATGTTGAGCACCACCACTGGGTGTTATACTAGCTCGAGGGATTCACAGCCTCGTATGGAGGATTTGAATTATTATGGCATGGTGGAGAAGATAGTCATCTTGGACTATTATTCTAAAGAAAGAATTATGTTGATGAAATGCGATTGGTTTGACACCTTATCATAGTCAGGGACGAAGACTGATGAGTGTGGTTTTACTCTTGTTAATATGTAACGTCATCTCCGCACTGAAGAACCATATATACTTGCCTTTCAAGCTAATCAAGTCTTCTACGTTAGTGATCCCATGGAGCCTCAATGGGGTATTTTTATGAGGATGGTGCCTAGGCATATCTTTGATGATATCAAAGTTGATGACGATATTGGATCATGCATGCAAAGTGCTCCTCTAGGACAAAATTTATCTGGTACTGTCAAGGTTCTAGATATATTTGTCAGGAGCGATGGTGATGTCCATATTATAAATGCCACTAGGCGATGACTTCAATATTCTAATATAAATATTAGAGTCTATTTATTGATGCTATACTAATATTATTGTTCAACATGTTATATTGGTTAATGTTTATTAACGTTGCAGGTTATGATGGCACCAAAATGCCATCTAGCATTCACCCCCATCCCTCGATGGGTTACGTGAAGCTCGACATCTGAGGAGCAGTCGAAGCATACTCCATCTACCTTTGCATCGACTGCTCAGGGACCATCGGTATCTACTCCACCATTGATATCTGAGCCTCCACCGTCAGCCACATCTCCGACACATGCTCTGACACTGGCATCTAAGTGTACATTTTTATTATGTTATTTATTTATTTATTTATTATATAGTATTTGTACACTTATAATTTATATAACATATTTTCATTGCAGGTGTATCATCCAGTAAGATATTTCGTGATCCCACATGCATGACATATGTGTGGAACTGCCAGCATCAGGTGATGGTGCAGTATGATGTGGAGGAAAGGCCAGTAGGGGAGATCATGCAGGAGATGCATTCTTTTTTCAGAGTGCTTGTGAGGCGGTCCGACATCATTCTAGTATTGCCCATAGACTGACGATTGATGGATGTTGGTGTCAAGGACTAGGTGTGGAAGGAGATATGGATAAGTGTATCTTAATTATATATATGCATTTGATATATTTATACTTTATTTGATTAGAATAATAAGGTAACTGACTTTTGATAACTTTGTGCAGAAGAGGAATGATTTTTTCGATCACGAGAGGGCTCGAGATGCCCGACTGAAGAAGATTAAGAAATTGTACTAGAGCTACAAGGTCAAGCTTCACAGAGAATGGCTTGAGCACCAATGAGACACTCCGAATGAGCTTATTCCTTGGATACAGGACTGTCCCCCGAGTCAGTGGAAGGGGATGGTTAGACATTGAAGGAGCTAAGAGTTTGAGGTAAAATTTTTAAATTTTAAATTTTTTAATATGCTTAAAATTATATTTAAATATTTTTTAAATATTTATTATTTATTTAAATACTTGTTAGACTATCTTCCATCAGAATTGAAAGAATCAAGCAGCCTAGGAGTACACGCACACTCTAGACCGTGAGTCTATGGCTAGTTGTATCCATAGAGAGGTAATGAATTTTGAATCTTACTAGATAAATTAAATTAATATTTTTTTTATATTTTTAATAAACTAATCCATTGTTATAGCTGATGAGAGATGGAGTGATGTCCAACCATAGCAAGATCTTTCGATCCAATCGTACGGACAAGAAGGATAGGCCAATGAATGCCATGATTAGGAAGATTTTTGTAAGTAATAAACATATTAGTATATATTATCAGTATTATAGTATTTCTTATAAAATTTTATTTAAATTTATAATTAAAGGAGTAGTTAGATGTGCTCGTGAGCAAGGGCCCAGACACCTCTGGCCCCCATGACCATTTATCTTAGGTCTTGAGGCCTGAGCACTCTGGGAGGATCCGATGTAGGTCTGGACATATGCTGACGAGCTACTAGTTTAAGGCAAGCATCTCTTCACATAATTTTGGTGTCATCAGTTGGGAGCAACTTGAGGAGGCATTGGTATAGGCAGCTCAGGCTACGACATGGGTAGATTAGGCTATGACATGGGCTGCTCATACTGAGGAGAGCACATCTCATCTAGAGGACATCCTGAGCGCCATGGTGACGAGGCTCAACCTGCATTTTGGAGCAGACTTCACAAGCCTTGAGGGCATGTTGGCCGATATTCCAACTCCAGCCCCTCCAGCTCAAGCTCCTCCAACTCTGGCTCCAGCTCCTTTAGCTTGTGCTCCATCTTTTGGTGACGACGATGATGTAGATTTAGAAGACTTTTGATATATTTTTTTTAAAAAAATATTATAATAAATTTTATTTAATAATAAAATATGAGTATTTTAAAAATATTTTTATAATTATACTATTTTTTTTATATTTTTTGTTATGTTATTATATCTCTGCATTTATCAGATAAAATATATAAAAAGTTAAAAATTTTATATATTTTTTATTATTCAAAAGCTATGATAGTAATTATAAAATCGCTATTGTAGGCATGCCAATTAAGGCCATAAGTTACATACCAACCACTATCATTAATCTATGGCAGTAGTTATGAAATCGCTGCATTAGATCTATGACAGCGATTCTATAATCATTGCAATAGATAAAGCTATAGCAGTGGTTAAAAAATTACTATCATAGATCAACCTATGGCAGTAGTTTAGAAACTATTGCCATAGGCTATATATAGCAACGGTTCTCAAAATTGCTGCAATAACTACTACCATAGATCTATGGCGATGGTCGTAATAACAACGGTTAGCTAACCACTGCCATAGCCTATGACAGTAATTTTTTAGGCTATGATAGTAGTTATAAATTATTACCGTAGCCCTATTCTATAGTAATATTATATTTAGAAGTAGGCAATTTATCTAAATTACTAATAATTTAAAATGGGTCCACCAGATTACTGTATTTGATATGCCTTTTGGGTAGCAATTTAGATTGCCTTGGCAATCTATATTGTCTTCTAGGAAGTAATTTACATTTTCTTTAGAAGATATGACTATCCAAATTGCCACTTGGCAATCTTACAATAAAAATTTTAGATAAAATTATCTCTAAAAAAATTATAAAAAATTTATCATCTAACCCTCCCCTCCTCCGACGCCACCCATGGCTCCTCCGTGCATGAACCCCACCAACAGCTCCTTTATATATATATTTATATATTATTATTATTTAAATAAATATAAATATATATTTATATATTAATATATTATTTATATCTAAAAATATATATTATATTATATTATTTATATTATATTATATAAAAATTATAGCTCCTCTATATATATAATAATATTATTATAATATATATATATAAATATAATTAATATTATTTATATATTATTTATAATAATTTATATTATTATATAATTATTTATATATTATATATTTATATTTATATTTTATATATATATATTATTTATATTTATAATATATATTATATATAGTATATATATATATATATTTATATATATATTATATAATAAATTATATAATATATATTATTATATTTATATAAATATTATATATATATATAATTATATAATTTATATATTATAATTAATATAAAATATATATTAATATTTATTTATATTAAATTATATAATTATATAATATTACTAGGGGCATTTTTAAAATATGATTTTATATATGATAATCTGATTGTTCTAATTAATTAAGATTTTTTAGTTTTTTATGTACATTATCTGTATGTACCGAACATGGTAAAATTACTAGCAATTTGATGTAAGTCTATCTGGAGTAATTCATATTATTTTCAGATTGCTTGGTGATGCACCAAATAGCTTTAATGTTGAGTGACTATGCACTCATAGATGAGTAGGGGAGCTATGAAAATGAGGTCTTACTAGTTTAAGCCAGGCTTAGGCTACATGCTGCAACTCTCCAAATTAATTGTGACATATGGTATCCACATCAATGAATTTTTTTTTGCAACTAGCAATCTATTATTGGATCATGAAAGAATGATGACTTCAACATTAAATATATTTAAGAGCCTAATAATTAAGTAAAACAATCTTATTGGCTTCTTGTTGCCTTTAATGGCTGCTCGAAAAAAGATAGTTTTGGGGCGGGCAAGTGAGGGGACGGGGGCATTAGGCAAGGAAGTGACCTCCAAAATTATAGTCCTAAAAAAAAAAACAACCATACCATATCACTAGTTGAACCTTTGTTAGCTGGATAAACAGCTGATTAGTTTCCTTCCTTGAGAATATGATAAGCTTCAAACACATGAATAAACTATTCTCAACTACTTAATATCTCTAAGGAGAGCAAGAAGATAAGGTCTAGAGTGCAGGTGTTGGACTTTTGATCATAACCTCAATAAGGAACCTATTGATGAGCCCAACATGTTTTGTAAGCCTTTATTAACACAAGTGAAAAGAGATAAATTCCTTATTTAATTTACTTTTTTGAAAGATAAATTTCTTGTTTAATATTTTTTTTGGAAGGGAAAGGGAGGCAATAGAGAGTTACCCTCAAGTATATTTCATAATAAGAAACTGATATAGATTATATAATATATATAAACATGTACCGATTAAAGAAAGGATTAGGCTCTGGAAGGTGATGCTAGGCTTTCAAGTCTCTTCCAAAGGCTCTGTATCTTAGAATTAATCTTGGATGAGCAGAGATTACTCTAGCTTCTCAAAAATTAGAGGATGTTTTGCAAAATAGAGTAAATAGATATTTTCTAAGTTAAGAAAATACTTGCATTTCTCTTTCTCCATATCTTCTAGCAAACCACAGCCATAAGTATATCTCCTACTTTATTGTTTAAATAACTTCTTTTCTTCTTCCTCCAACTCATCCAAATGTCAAGAAATGAAGATGGTCTTCCTTTTAGTCTCAACTGCAGCTTAAGAGTAGTCCATAAACTCTAAATGAATGTACATCTAAAGAAAAGATAATTAGTTATTTCTATATTTGAGCCACAAAGAGCATTGCTAACATTCCAACCCTTCTTGGCGAGCACCTCACCTATGTGAAGCTTATTCCTTGTTGCTAACCATAAGAAGATCTTGACCTTTTCAGGAGCATGGATCTTCCAAAGTACTTTAGCAAATGGATATTTCAGTCCATCATAATTGAGAAATTTATAGAAAGAGATAATAGAGAATAATCCATTTTGAGTCAGTTTCCATACTGGCACATTCGCAATACGAAAAGGTCTGAGAGGAGCAAGAGAAGCAAGTAAAGAAGCTAGTTGATTAGTTTAAAGTTCAGTCAATAGTCTCTACACTCTAATGCACCAATTTAGCTTTCGTCAACTCCAAAGTGATGCAATGGGCATATTCATCTTTATCACTTAAGAGTAAAGATCATCAAAGCAAGAAGAAAGAGGAATCACATCCATCTTGTAAGGATTGGTGTGATGCTCCCAAACCTTGAAAATATGAGAGAAAAGATCATGGAAAGATGGGAGCGAGCCACCCAAGAAAATCTTGAACAGCAGAGAGCCATCTTAGTTCTAAGACAAGATGACTCAGTGCTAAATGAGACATCTCGATCTCAGTCTGAGATGACTCAATCTTAGAAGAAATCCAGACAGAAAGCAATGTTTTGAAAGTGCTGGGCTGACATGTAGTTAGAGACATCTTTGGTTTGAAGATCATATGTCTTAGATGCAGGTGAGATACCTCGATCTTAGTTAGAGACATCTCGATTTTAGCAAATAGAAATGCACGAGAGTTCTATTTGGGTCTAAGATAGGACTTTATCCTAGAGGTTTTAATATCTAGTTTGAGAGGTCTTAATTAAGGGGGTTAACTCATATATGAATCGGATTTAGATCCAAGGGATGAGAGCATGGGAGACATAGATGCACATGGGCTCGGTGAGTGCTTTCATGTATTGGATTAGTAAAGAAAATTTTTGATCGAGCCTAATGACTATATATAAATATATAGATTGTATTAGGATTTTATTGAATGTTGTGAAATATAGATCTTTTCTTCCTTAATCTTTCTTCTCTCTTCTTAATAATATTGCCTCTCCAGGATTTTTGAAGAAGCCATAGAGAGAGGAGGCAACTCCCTCAAGCCCTAGGAGGGAGGGACCCCATCATAGATTCAAGTGGTGGATCGATGGTCTATTATTCTTAGAGAATGTCAAAGGTCTCTTTAGATCCATGCTAAAGATTAGAGATTTTTGCAACACTGTATTAGAGCGATACCAGGATTCAATAATTGGTATCGGAGTGATACTAGAATTCAATAATTGGTATCAGAGCAGTACCATGGATGATAATAATTAGTATCAGAGCTTGATGGTGCATGAAAGCGAAGGAGAAGTCATACAGGGTGAAATCAGAAATCTACACAAATATTCCATGGTATGTCTCAGATCTACCTTTGTTATTGTTATGGTTTGGCCAACCAGGAGTAGTGGGTTGAAGGTGGAGGCTGAAAGGATTAACGAAAAGAATTTTTTTCAATGTAGAAGGTTTGGGTGCATGATTTGCTAGACGATCTTGATGGAAAGATCGGAATGAATGATGGTTAGGTGATGGGATTTTTTAGGAAGATGAGCAGTGTGGGGCTAATTAATGGATGAAGAGAGATCATCTAAGGGGTAATAGTTAAAGAAAAGCTGAAGAAGCGACTATACATCCTTCGATTATAGGAAGATAGGAAAATAGTCAGGGATGTATTCAGCAGTTCGACTAGAGCATGGATTTATGAGGCCTTGGGGGGTGATGGAGATGGTTGATCCATGAAGCATTGCAGCAGGTTTAGAGGAAGTGAAAGTCCTTGGTAGTTTCAAAGATGCTCGTGGGGTTGCAGAATATCCGAGATGAGAGCAGCGATGGTGGAGGTCCAGCAGGTTAGGGTTGGGTGGCTGATCTTGGATTAGGTTTCTTTTGTAGAAGCACCAGAAAGAGTCATGGTTCAGATGGAAGATAGGTTGTGTATAGTAAGAGAGGACCTAGATACCTATGTGAAGATGGTGTTGAGCCTTAGTATGAGATAGGTGGGTTTGAGCCTAGGATAGGATTTGAGTTGTTGTTCCTTCGGATGCAACTGAAGCGATGGTTGGTGCAGGGCTAAAGAGGAGAAGTGCTATGATGAAATCTTTTAGGATTCAATCACTGGTTTTTTAAAATGTTGAATGAGCTTTTGGATTTCAGAGGTGCCTATAGGTTGTGGAAGTATCCAATATGGCTTCGAAGAGGGTCGTGGAGTGTGGAGGGTTCAAAGGAGCAGTAACAATGTTCGAGGTGCAGTGATAGGCCCAATAGTATAGCATTGTGTGGTTGGCCTTGGATGACTCTGTGATAGAGTCAAGATCTTCTAAGGCATCAAATGGATTTTAGGTTTAGATGGAGCTCTAGAGAGGTGGCTTCATAGGTGGAAAAAAATTTGACATGAGTTCAGAGTGAAGGGGTGCAGGAGGATTGATATCCTAGTACCAGTACTAGTGATGCATAGTTTCAGATAGAGCGGCATGTGTAGGTGGACATGCATAGCTCTGATGAGATCATGTCAGGGGTGCAGCATATGCTAGTACAGAAATGCTGCAGGTTCTCCAAAAAAGTTTAGAGAAAGTGATGCAGCTACTAAGCAAAATGAATCTTATAAAATTTAGGATGGTATAGAAAAGCAAGCCAAGATCTTTAGTGGTGGAGATGGTCATCCCAAAGATCTTCAAGGATGCATAGCAGCTAAAGAGGATTGGTGGAGATGATATTTTCACAAAGGGGCTGTCAAAGTGTGCAGCGATAGCAGGATCATGCAGGAGGACATTGCCTGGTATGCCAAGGCTTAGATGCACCAAGATGAAGATTGTAAAGATTGGTATGGTGCTCCCAAATCTTAGAAATATGAGAGAAAGATCATTAATAGATGAGAGCGAGCCATCCAAGAAAATTAGCTTGAACAGCAGAGGAGTCATCTCAATTTTGAGACGAGATGACTCGATGTTAAGCAAGATGTCTCGATCTTTATCCGAGATGACTCGATTTTAGAAGAAATTTAGACAGAGAGTAGTATTTCAGGAGTGCTGGACTGACATGCACTTAGAGACATCTCAGTTTAAAGATGAGATATCTCGGATGTAGGCAAGACATCTTGGTCTTAGTTACAAACATCTCGATTTTGGTGGATAGAAATGCATGGGAGTTCTATTTGGATCTAGGATAGAACTTTATCCTAGGGGTCTTAAGGCCTGGTTTGAGAGATCTTAAGATGACTAACTCATTTATGATCGGGTTTAGATCCAAGGAATGAAAGCATGAGAGACATGGATGTACATGGGTTCGGTGAGTGCTTTCATGTATTGGGTTAGTCAGGAGAGTTTTTGGTCGGACCCAATATGGTGTGGACACCAGAGCTACTAGAAGCTGACGATATAATTTAGATTCAATTTAGATTGAAAAGGCCATATCAGAATAACTCTACTTTAGTTATTTAGTTTCAGTTCTTTTGATTTAGTTAATTAGATCTTTTCATGCATTTAGTTTTGGATCCATAGGACCATACTTAAGTTTGTATTGGATTAGAGTCTTATTTGGAAATAGACCATCATAAAGAACCAAGCTTGGTCAACGTCATGTTTGGAGCCACTACCCTCCACACGTCCAGGGAGAAAATACATGCGCCAGCATGTGCCATGCCCAAAGATCCTCATGCCAAGTTGTGCCAAGCATCAAGCGCCCATATGGAGTTTCTTTTCTTCCCTAGGATTTCTTAAAAGTTCTTGATTTCTTACTTATTTTGTTAAAAGGCTAATTTCTTCCCCATGGTTCCATAAAAGATAGATATGATATATTATTGTATTTGGAAACCATACATAATATTTTACTTTTTTGTTGGAAGAGTTGATTTTTTTCTTATAAAGGGAATAGGATTCCTAAAGAAATAGAACCCTTAGGATCCTATATAAACCCATGTATCTTTCATGAATGAGATAATGAATGTATGAATGATTTTACTTATAAATAATTATGTCAATCACTCCAAAAGGGAGAGGGTGTGAGATCCAAAATCATCCCACGAGGGAAGGGTATGAGGCCCATTTTTTAATATTTTTTTAATCTTCATCTACTTGAGATCTAGTGTTCCCACGACCTCGATTCGTCTTTATTATCTATCTACACAAGCCTATTCCATCAGGAGAAGATCTGTCTCCTCCAAGATTTTTATCTTTCATACTGAGAGAGAAAAAGTGATCTATTATTCTATAGATCAAATGTTGACAAGGACCTTCGATCCTTTTCAATTGATCATTGATTTTTTTTTACTTATTTTTTTTAGATCCAATGTTGGTAAAGATCCAATTCTTTATCGATATATCTGCTTGGTTAAAAGATTAAGAGCTCTAATCAGGATAATTTCTTAACTACCATGATCCAGATTTTTCTTATCTTTTTAGATTTTCTTGTAGGCTAAATTTCTTGCTATCCTTCATTCCATTTATATTTTTTTTATATTTATTCATGAGTATGGTTAATTTTTGCTACCTATTTATTTACTTTATTATTGCTAGTTGTTTACTGATCTCTAAAATGGCAATCATCTACATCATTTAGAGTGATCATACTTTGGGTTAGATATATGTGCCCTAGAAGCCAGAATTGGCTGACACTTATAATACACTTCTAGGAGCAAAATTATAATTTGACTATAATCAATAAAATGGGTTATTCTCTATCCACATATGTGTATATTAGTGTCTGTTTTTTACATCCTTGACTTAATGGTAATGATGTAATTTATATTTTCAAGAGTTGAAAATTTAAGACATGAATAATCATTATTAACTCATAAAATGCTTCCGAACCATAGATCATCACAAGGAATGGTGATTGATCTGAAAGATTGGTATACCAATCGCTTCTTTTTAGGTAGAGAGTCTTGAGTCTATGGTGTGGAGAACATCCAGCGAAGTACAGATCCTCGTTAGAAACAGGCACCGTGAGGTGACCACCTCGAGTAGTCATTAGGAAGTCTACCTTCTCATCAATGACTGACTCGAATGCTGCAGTGCTGTATCTGATTTTTTGAACCTTGAGTGCAGTCGATAGGTTCACCTTGAGGTGTTGATAGTTTGACTACACCATTAACTCGATCGTTCTAGCCATTCTGAAATTCTGAGGTTGTACGTTGGCTATAGCATGTTCATGTAGGAACTGAATTGCATCAAGATGGAATCTATCTACCTCATGGTAAAGAGCTGCCCTAGATGATCATGAGAATCAAGTCCAGAAGCCCGATGGCCATGGTAGATGAATAAAATAGAAAGAGTTTCTATTTAGCCTTTCACATCGGACTTAGTAATCGATTGATACATCATATGATAGAAACTTAGGTTTGACGGAGTTCACCTAAACCCAAATCTGATCAGGCTCAAGATAAAGAAACTTAATCACATAGGTAGCTACACCAAAGAGTTTCCATTTAGCTCTGATGGGTTGCCACATATACTGCTAGTGTCATTAGTGATTTTGGGAGTAATTAGAATGATTAGATGATCATCATTCTAGGCTTTCGAATCAGAAGAGTTCTGATCCATCCGAAAGGAGTTTCGATGAGGTCGATGATAAGATCATGACATATCCCTATTACCATAATAAGAACTGAATCTAATTGGGTCACACAAATAAGGTTTGAATTTGGTGTCATCAATTGAACTTAATCTAGTTCAATTGATTCTAAAATGAGATCAATGAGTTCAAGGAAATAATGCTACCACTGATTTGAAACCTAATGTTTCTTCTTTTACTATCATAAATAGTTGTTTATACTGAGCCAAAAAGTTTGTGCCAATTAGACCTCACTTGTCTGACTGTTGTGAAAGCTTTCCAAGGTCAGATAAAAGGTTGTTTTATTTTGTAAGATAATACCTGCCATTTTTGATCACCTACCATTTCTCATCCTTTGACTTTGGTCAAAAGTTGACCTTTGACTGATCAAATGTTGACCATTGATACTTTGACTTCTGTCCACATGTCACACACCTATTGGAGAGCTGGTGGGGCTTGTCCCCCTACCAGAACCTAGCAAGGAGGAGGGCGCACGCCACCCTTGGCGTGTGCCCAAGCTGGAGGCACCCAAGAGTCCCTGTTGGATAGGGACTCCATCTCCTTTTTAGATTTCAAATAGACTCCTCCTAAGAACCAAGTTTGACTGGTCTTAGGTGCCATCTAAGGAGGAATCCAAGGGACTCTATTTCCACCAATCAGATTTAGATCTAATTTCACAAAGGGTTGTGATTGGTTGGAAAGAAGAGGAGTTGGATCACGCATAGTCTATAAATAAGACCCTACACACAACTCAAAGAGAGAACACAATTCCCCACGCCCAAGGCTACCTCTCTCTTCCTTCTCCACACCAAGTCCATCTTCTCCCTCTCCTCCCCACATCCAAAGTAGTTTGGGATCTTAGTTGGTGCAATCCAGATGAGAGAAAGGCAACAGAAAGCTAGAAGGCAGCATTGTTGCAAAGGATAACTGCTGATCTTCGAAAGCTGTTTTGAAGATCCTCTAAATCAAATTTAGATTTAATTTTTGGAGATGTGATAGAGAAGAAGAGGATCTCCAAATCTAGTCTGAGTGAATACCGGTAGAGGCCAGGCACTTGCGTGGCTAGATGCAGAACCTTCCACTGCTTACAGGATCATCAACGGATAATGGGATTATCCTACATCAAGATAAATTAAATTTGATTTAATTTATCTAAATTTTATTTTAATTATTAAAATAATAAAAATTAGATCTGAAATATCTTAGATTGGATTTGGATCAAAGAAAAAAATTTGTGAAATATATCTCTTGATCCGATCAGATCTGAACGAACCTAGTTCGAAAAATCAAGATTTTCCTTCACTTTGGTCCTGTGTCAATCAGTCACGCCTCCTGAGTAGAGTATAGACAACTATACTATCTGTTCTGAGAATAATGTGCCACAATCGGATGTGATTTATTATTGACGAATGGAAGAAAGCTTGATCTTTTCTTTTTTTTAGGTTATCCCACATCAATTTGGTATTAGAGCCGGATTGGTTAGGACTTTAGTTTAAATTTTATAATTTAAATTCCTACAAGTTAAATTTTTAGATTTTAAATTTCATAATTTACTTTTCAACATTTTATTATTTTTTATTTTTTTCTTACTGCATCTTATTCTATCATCCTGAACTTACATGACCACTGGATCAGGTACCTAGTACCAACGGCCTACTTTTCCATCCAGTACCAATATGGATTCCAATATAGTAGCCATCATTAATGCCTTGATTGAGAAATTTGATGACATAAAATATTTTATGAAAATCATGAGTGAAAGAATAGCAGTACTAGAAGAAGATAGGAAAAGATAATCTGAACCTGAGTCTTTCTAATTGTCTGTAGGATAGAGAAGAAGGAATCTAGACCTAAATCGACCTATAGAAGCAAGCCCACATCATTATCAGTTTGACTAGGATGAGCATGTTCTTAGGAATGTGAAGATTGAAGTCTCAAGTTTTGATGGTTGTCTAGATCCGAGAGAGTACCTAGATTGAAAATCGAACATGGACCACTATTTTAGATGGTATGAAATATCTGAAGTAAGGAGAGTTAGGTTTGCTAGGATGAAGTTGGTTAGGCAAGCCCAACTTTATTGAAAAAGTATTGAGCATCTTCTTAACTAGAGAAAATAAGATCCGATAGAAATCAAGATAAAATGAAGGAGAAACTTAGAGAAAAATACCTCCCCACCTCCTACTAATAAAGACTTTTAGATCAGTGGCAGAGACTTATTCAAGAGAATAGATCAATCATACAGTACATCATGAGATTTGATGAGTACCTCATGAGATATGAAGTAATCGAAGATAGAATTATTAACTTATCTAGATTTAAAGCTGGATTACGAGA
Organism: Cocos nucifera; assembly: GCA_006176705.1. NCBI lineage: Eukaryota > Viridiplantae > Streptophyta > Magnoliopsida > Arecales > Arecaceae > Cocos > Cocos nucifera. The sequence continues at coordinate 281,690 of QRFJ01000362.1, read as the reverse complement.
GGATATCCAGCATGAGCTATTTTTGTAAGAGGTAACCACATTAAAATAAGCTTATCAACTTGCCTTGAACTTTAAGAGATTTTTTGGATATTTGACTATCCGTTGTCTTGAACCTAGCTGAGTAATCCCTTCTAAATCGAGACCCAATGCTAACCAGGCTCCTAGTAATAGACCTCCACCTATAAATCCTATTATGAGAAAAGAAGATAAAAAAAAAAAAGAGTTGTAGGAGAGTTATCTAAAGGAAGTAGTTTTCAATCTCATTATTTCAAGTACCATGGTTATGGTCATTTTGCCGCACAATGCCCCAACCGATTTTTATTTATGAAAGAATTAGAAGAAAAAACTCTAGAAAATATTGAGAAAAATGTTTATAAAGCTGATCCAGACTTTGCCGAGTAGTTTGAGAGTACCGAGGACATCCTAGATTTTGTTGCACCAGAGTTAGACCTTAGGCTTAGAGTTGTTAGGTATGTTCTAGCACAGACTAAAAAGAGTGAAGACTGGCATAGGACCTCTATTTTTTATACATTCATAAAATTTAGCGATAAAATTTATAAGATGATCATTGATAGTGGTAGCTATATCAATGTCATCTCCACCGACACGGTTAAACGATTAGGATTAGCTCTTGTAGATCATCCTAGCTTATATCGTATGTCTTGGATAGATTTCTCCTCTATTTTCATTAGACTTAGATGCCGTATTCCCATCTAGCTCCATTTTTACTAGGATCATGTTTGGTGCGATGTCTTACCCATGGAAGTTGGAAGTATCATATTAGGTTAGCCTTGGTTGTTTGATAATGATGTTACGATTTATAACCGAACCAACTCCTATAGTTTCACTCATAAGGGTAAGAAGATCATGATCAATCCTTCCCCACCTAAGGCTACCAATAGAAAAATAGACGATGGACCAAAAGAAAATATCAAAAAGAAAAGCCTTCATTTGATAGGTGCTAAGGAATTAGATATGACCATGAGTAAAGGATCATCAGTTTGGATGCTTGCTATAAGAGAAGTTCATGAGGATCCTAAGATAGATCATCTCGAGGAAGTAGTCAGTCTTCTTAGTGAATTTCATGATTTCCTTTCTGATGATCTTCCAGTTCACTTACCATCCATGAGAAACATTCAGCATGCTATTGATCTGGTACCTAAATCTATCCTACCTAATTTGCCCCATTATAGGTTAAACCCTATTGAGCATGCAGAGTTGCAAAAGCAAGTTGGAGATCGGATGAAAAAAGAATTCATGAGAGAGAATTTAAGTCTTTACGCGGTTCCTGCACTATTGACTATAAAGAAGGATAGTACATGAAGAATATGCATAGATAGTCATGCCATTAATAAGATCATCATTAAGTACCATTTTTTCATCCCTAGGTTAGATAACATGCTAGATATGATGGTCGGAGTCACTATTTTCTCTAAGATTGATCTCAAAAATGGTTTTCATCAAGTAAGAATTAGATCGAAAGATGAGTGAAAAACTGCTTTTAAGATGAAAGATGGTTTATAAGAGTAGATGGTAATGCCATTTGGATTATCCAATACTCCTAGTACTTTCATGAGATTGATGATCCAAGTACTATAACCATTTATAGGAGAGTTTGTGGTCGTGTACTTTGATAACATTTTGATCTATAGTCGAACTAAGGAGGACCATTTAGATCATCTTCGAAAAGTATGCCAAGTTCTTAGAGTAGAAAGCCTATATGCCAATCCTAAGAAATATACTTTCATGACAGACCGTGTCATTTTCTTAGATTTTATTATAATCCCTGATGGTGTGTCTGTTGATCCTGAAAAGATTAGAGCAATAGTTGATTGGCCGATACCCAAGAGTGTACATGATGTGTAGAGTTTTCATGGATTAGCAATCTTTTATCATGGTTCATAAAAGGGTTTAGCTCCATAGCCTCTTCCATCATTGACTGCATTAGAAAGAAAGATTTTGAATGGACTAAGGCAGCCAATATAGCCTTCTTAGACATTAAGGATAAAATAACCCATGCCCTAGTTTTACATCCTGATTTTTTAAAGATTTTTGAAGTAGCATGTGATGCATCAGGAGTTGGGATTGGCGGTGTCCTTAGTCAAGAAGGTCATCCAGTAGCATATTTTAGTGAGAAACTTAATGATTCTGAACTAAAGTATTCTACCTATGATAAGAAGTTTTATACGGTAGTCCAAGCCCTAAGATATTGAAGACATTACCTACTACCATAAGAATTTATTTTATATTTAGACCATGAAGCCCTCCGATTTTTAAATTTTCAAAAGAAGTTGAATCATAGACATGGTAGGTGGATCGAGTTTTTACAAACCTATATTTTTATTTTGAAACACCGTGCGGATGTAGAGAAGTGTGCTGTTGATCTCCTGAGTCGTCATCATATTTTATTGTCTACCGTTAGTGTAGAGATTATTGGTTTTGAAAAGATTAAAGAAGATTATGAGGAGTGTCTAGATTTTGATAGTATACTTACCACTTTACGAAAAGAACCATCTAGAAAATATAGTGAATATACCCTTCAGGATAGTTACTTATTTAGAGAAGCTAGACCGTATGTTCCCCGTACATCTTTAAGATATTTTATAGTTTGAAAACTATATGCTGGAGGATTAGCTGGATACTTTGGTAGGAATAAAATCATAAAGTTGGTAGAAGTTTAATTTTTTTGACCAAGCCTGAAAAGAGATGTCATTCGAATTATTGTCCAATGTAGAACGTGTGTCGTAGCTAAGCAGAGAAAATAGAACACCGGTCTATACACCACCTTATCTATTCTAGACTATTCTTGGCAAGATGTTAGCATGGATTTTATTTTAAACTTACCTAAGATAGTTAGGAAGCATGATTCTATTTTAGTGGTTGTAGATAGATTTTCAAAAATGACCCATTTTTTGTTATGTTGCCAAATGTCGGATGCATCGAAAGTTGAAAGAATATACTTTGATGAGACTGTTAAATTGTACAAATTGTCCAAAATCATTGTCTGATAGGGATGTTAGATTCATGAGTTACTTTTGAAAAATCCCATGGCACCTTTTAGGCACAAAATTAAAATTTTCTTCTATCTTTCACCCACAAATAGATGGTCAGACTGAAGTGGTCAATAGGAGTTTTGAAAATTTATTGCATTGCTTGATTGGGAAACATATGGATAATTGGGATCTTTTATTGCCCCAAGCTGAATATGCATATAATAGCTCTATTAATAGGTCCATTGGCATGAGTCCTTTTGAAGTAGTTTATAGATATCAACCTAGAAAACCAATAGACCTCATCCCACTGCCCATGCATGCTACAATTTCTAAATCTATAGAGTCATTTGCACAGCATGTCAAGAGTTTATATAAAGAGATCAGTAAAAAAATTAGTATTAGTAATAAAATTTATAAACATAATGCAGATTCTCATCGACGTGCCTAAGAGTTTGCAGAAAGAGACTATGAGATGGTTTGAATGAGGCCTGAATGATTTTCATCAGGAACCGTCAAGAAGTTATATGCTTGAAAAGTAGGTTCGTTTAAGATTTTAAAGAAAATCAAACCAAATGTATATATTATGGACTTACCTTCTGATTTTGGGATTAGCTCTATTTTTAACATTGCAGATCTTATCGCCTATAAAGAGCCAACTTGGATACCTAGTGAGCCATTTAAGCCTAAACCAATCTTTGAGAGAGAGAGCCTGTTCCTGAGTGTCCACCAGTCAAAATATCAAAGTATGATCAGATTAAGAGAATTTTGGATGAGCAAATCATCTCCACCTAGAGTCGAGGCTATCAATAGTATTTAGTTAAATGGCGAGGTCGATCAAAGTCCGAAGATATCTGGATTACTCGAGAAGAGCTGCAGCGTATTGATTCCGATTTGCTTGAGCATCACCAGAGAGGAATCGACCCCCACTCGATAGGATCGAGTTCTCCCCACCTCAAGAGAATTGGTGCGGACACTAAAGCCACTAGAAGCTGATGACATAATTTAGATTCAATTTGGATTGAAGAAGCCATATCAGATTAACTCTATTTCAGTTTAGTTTCAATTCTTTTGATTTAGTCAATTAGTTCTTTTGATGCATTTAGTTTTGGGTTCATAGGACCATATTTGAATTTGTATTGGATTAGAGCCTTATTTGAAAATAGACCTTCATAAAAAAGCAAGCTTGGTCCATGTCATCTTTGGAGCCACCATCCTCCACACGCCCAGGGAGAAAATATAGATGCCAGCATGTGCCATGCCCTAGGATCCTCATGCCAAGTTGTGCCAAGCATCAAGCACCCATATGAAATTCTTTTTCTTTCCTAGGATTCCTTAAGAGTTTTTGATTTCTTACTTATTTTATTAAAAGATTGATTTCTTTCCCATGATTCCATAAAAGATAGATATGATATATTATTGTATTTAAAAATTTTACATAATGTTTTACTTTTTTATTGGAAGAGTTGATTTTTTTCTTGTAAAGAAAATAGGATTCCTAAAGAAATAAGATCCCTAAGATTCTATATAAATCTATGTATCTTTCATGAATGAGATAATAAATAAATGAATGATTTTACCCATAAATAATTATGTCAATTACTCCGAGAAGGAGAGGGTGTGAGATCCAAAATTGCCCCATGAGGGAAGGATGTGAGGACCACTTTTTTTCTCTCTCTTTAATCTTCATCTACTTGAGATCCAATGTTCCTACCGTCCTGATTTATTTTCATCTATCTATACAAGCCTATTCCAGTAAAAAAAGATTTGTCTCCTTCAAGATTTTCACCTATCATGCTGAGAGAGAAAGAATAATCTATTATTCTATAAATCAAACGTTAACATGGACCTTCGTTCCTTCTTAATTGATCTTTGATTTTTTTTTTACTTAATTTTTTTAGATCCAATGTTGGTAAAGATCTAGTTCTTTATCAATAGATTTGCTTGATTAAAAGATTAAGAGCCCTAACCAAGATAATTTTTTAACTACTATGATCTGGATTCTTCTTATCTTTTTGAATTTTCTTGCAGATTTAATTTCTTGCTATCCTTTATTTTATTTATATTTTATTTATATTTACTTATGAGCATGTTTAATTTCTGCTATCTATTTATTTATTTTATTATTGCTAGTTGTTTACTGATCTCTAAAATGGCAATCATTTGTATCATTTAGATTGATCGTATTTTGGTCCTACGTTAATCAGTCACGCCTCCTGAGTAGAGTATAGGCAACTATACTATTTGTCTTGAAAATAATATGCCATAGCCAGACATGATTTATTGTTGACGAACGGAAGGAAGCTTGATCTTTTTTTTTTTTTTTTTAGGTTATCTTGCATCATAATGGCTACATATAAATACATAGATTATATTAGAGTTTCATTGAACGCTATGGAATACAGATCTTTTCTCCCTCAATCTCTCTTCTCTCTTCTCTCTTTTTTCTAGTATTACCGCCTTAGTGTTCTTATAGAAGCCCTAAGGGGGCACCTCCCTCAAGCCCTAGGAGGGAGGCATCTCATCATAGATTCAAATGGTAGATCAGTGGTCTGCTGTCCTTAGAGAATATCAAAGGTCTCTTCAAGTCCATGCTAAAGATCAGAGATTTTCATAACATGGTATCGGAGTGATACCAAAATTCAATAATTAGTATCAGAACGATATCAGGATTCAACAATTGGTATTAGAGCAGTAGTATGGATCATAACACATCTAAACATCCTCTTAAAATCTAATGGAATCTTCATTTTCATCTTTGAATGCCACATAATTTTAGAATGCTGAATATTTTTAACACACTTCCTTCCAAATAAAAAAAAAAATTTGGATGTACTTTTTTTTGACCTCATGTCGAATCTTCTCCTTAAGTAGTAAGCATACGCAATCTACCACCACCAAGGGTTAGGAGACCCTTGCAAAAACTTTCAAGCCCATTTGGTAAAGAGAGATTGGTTCATCTAAGTCAAATTCATCACTCCCAAGCCTCCTTGCTCCTTATATTCACAAACAGTGTTCCAATTTGTCAGACAATGAAACCCATCTATAATATCAGAGCTTCCCTCAAGAAATATTCTGTGTATCTTATCCAATCTATTTATAACTCATCTTGATAATTTAAAGACAGACATAAAATAGGAAAGAAGCACAGGTAGTAGCGAGTTGAGTAGAATTAGCCTTCCATCATATAAAAGTAATCTTCCTTTCCAAGCACCTAGTTTTGAGCTTATCTTATCAATCAAAGGCATCCAGCAATCTTTAGACAATTGCTTAAGATAAAGAGGCAAGCCCAGATATTGAAAAGGTAGAGAATCCTGCTTATAGTTCATCTAAGATGCAAATTGAGTCAACTTATTCTCCGTCATATTCAAACAAATGACCAAGTTTTTTCTTGTTTAATTTTCAAAATAGAAAATTTGTTGAGAAGAGATAGACTCTTGCAATAAACTACCTCTTTTAGTAATAAGAAGGAATCCTCATCTCTCTCTCTCTCTCTCTACCCATCTTTGAGAAGTAGAATAATTCGAGATGTAGAATACTGAGAAAGAGATATAGACACCTAGAGATACCCACCTATGCACACAGCACATGGCCATTTCTTCATTTTGAGTTACAAAGGTTTCCACATGATTCCTGATCATCGAACTAGAGGCCATGAAGGAGGGAAGCAGGCGTCGAAGATCCTGGAATCACTCATTAACTGCTTCCTTCAAGAAAATGATCCATTTCACATTTCATTGTTCTACATGAGCTAAATGATGACGTAGAGACTGATACAAGGCCATGGAAGTAACTTCGAGTGGTGTTTTGGGTAATGTCTTGGATCATTACAAATGAAATCAGAATGACTAGGCTAATCATCCATGTAGACTAAGAGATACTGTAGGATAGGCCTTTTAGGACCAACCATAGGCTGATTATAGTGTTTGTGTTTGGATTTAATTGAATTTGGACTCTTAGCTCAATGAGAATACTAGCTTAAACGGGAGGGTAGGTAAGGAGTTATGCAGTCTTATGTTTAGTTCCACAACTGGTTGAAAGTTGGAGAGATTTTTAGCCTTACATTGGTTGGACATTTGGGGGACCTTAATACTATATTGGTGGGTATACCAGAAAGATCTTGGATATTTTATTAAGCCAATGAGTCTAAATGATAACTTTTAGCTAGCCTCTTAGATAAGGCTCTGAGTTGTTACATTTTATCCATTGGATGGCAATGCTTGAACCTCTTTCCAAATATAATTACGTAGCATTCATCTCTAAATACAAAAGTACAAATGCCATGACAAGGTGCCTGAAGCTCAGCTTCTGGAATTGACTACTTGGAGACCACCTTGCTGTTGCATGAATTACCTTACCAGTATGATCTCTAATAATAACCTCTTCTCCAGCTAAAGAAGTCCTCACAGCATGTACCTATATACTCACGAAAAAAAAAAAAAAAAGCTTGGGTTCACATGAACCAATTTTGTCCCAGTGCCTTAGTTGCTGTGAAGGAATCCTTACTATGATTAGAGGGCATTTCTACAGCTAAGTAGATAGCTTTGGTATAGAGATCATTTCCAGTAGCTATTTTACCCTGAAATAACCTTTCATTCCCCGAATTCTACAAGATCTATCCAGCATACGGAAACATTGTTTGGGCCTCAACATTCAGAATCTTACTTGATAAAAGCTGCGCCAAGTCTTCTATAGGCCGCAAAGAAAGGTCCAAGTTGCACTGGTTGCATATTGATTCCCACACGGTTTTGCAAATCGTGAATTAATTATAATCAAATTCCTCCTCTCTCTCCACAAAGATTGCACAAACATTGAGCAGAATTTAAAAACCACAAGCATTGAAAAGGGCCACTCAGGAACTACTCTGGGCCATCCTGATCCAAGAGATTGTAGACTTCCTTCAAATTGACCTTAGTAGATATTTGAATTTTCCCAAGGTTAATTGATCCTCCAGCATCCTTTTTACGGGAAATTTTGATTATAAGGTGCACCAGTTCTGGAGGAAATATACCAGCTACTTTTGTTGTATGTCCCAAGTTTTTTTGAGCAGTCAGCATCTCAGCAACACTTAGTCCATTATCACAATTATCCTTATTAAATGGAACAGGCAGGGAATTCACTGATCTAGTAGAGATCCAAGGTTGATCAAATAAGTAAAATAAACTATCCAAAACTCAAAATCCATAATAAGTCATTTAAGATAAACTTAGCACACTGACAAATAGACTTCCAAATGGCTGAAGTTTTCCTAGTAGTTTTATACCCAGTGGTATTTCCTGTGAAATTGTACTTTGCAGCTGAGACAACTCAGCGATCCATAAAGAGTTGGGATAGAGAACATGGTTACCACCAGCTTTCCTTATTAAAGCACACATTCGAGCCCTTGGTTCATATAGTCTTAGTCCACCTTTGTCTTTTGGCTGGCAAATCTTTTACCATGAAAGTAAGTATAGCTTTCTTTACTCAACTAAATGTCCCCATAGAAAAACATTTAAACCAGGCTTCTAGCTTATCCAACACCCTCATGGGAACAGCATAGTTAGCTTGAGCATAGTGGAATACAAGAAACAATGGAGAAGAAATGATCTTTCATAGTTTTCACTCTCAGCTACCAAGCTTATTTTGAATCTTATCAAACAAAAAATTAAATTCCGAGCAACTGAGAGAGTTACCTAATAACGGCCGGAGTCCCAAGATAGTGCCAAACTTCATCTAAAAATACCAAGAATTCCGCCAATATCTTCCTCAAGATTAGCTGGATAAAACTTTTTGAAGTTCACCCGTTGACCAAGGCCATACAACAATCCATCCCCATTTTATCTAGGCATCTGCAATCTTTAGCAGTACATTTGGCAATTAAAAGACGGTTATCAGCAAACAAGATAACGGAGACCTTAGGAGCATTCTGAGCTAGTTGATGCGCTAATGATCTACCAGATGAAACTGCCTCATTCAGTGCCAAGGTTAACATATCAGACCACAAAATAAAGAGGATAGGAGATGGAGGACAACGCTAACTTAACCCCACCGTGGAATGAAACCAGTAGGTCGGGAATCCATTGATCAAAGTGGAAAAGTGCGGTGCTATTACGCTGACTTTAATCTAGATGATAACATTAACTGAGAAAAGAAACTTCTGCGGAACGGACCACATAATGCCAGCTAATTCTATCACTAGGTTGTCCATTCGACCTTTATAGCCATAATTGCTTTTGTCCTTAAAACGGGCTCTCCATGCACCTTGATTCTCTAATATGAGTTGAGGCAGAGGTGCTTACAATAGATTTGTAATAATCCTTGCAGCAATTTGTACAGAGTATTGAGTAAGAAAATAGGGCTGAAGTCGTTATGTACCACATGATTATTCTCCTTAGATATTATTGCTGCAAGACTTCAAAAAAAAAAAGAGAAGATTTCATGCTAAAAAGCCAGTCGAGTTGGATTGACCTACATCATTGAAGAACCTACAAGAAAAGTCCAAAAATTGGTGGGATACCCTCTGATTTAGGATCCTTCGATGCCTAAGTCAGCTGAGATCTTGAGAACAGATAATGAAAAATGAAAATTTAGAAGATAGAATGAGAGAGTTTTGGAAGATATTCGATCTCTCTTCAGTGAAAAAGTCGAGAACTAATTTTAGTAGAATTTCGGCTTTGTGAATCTTAAGCATGAAATTACCTGAAGGAGTACCCTGCCTCTCTATTTATAGAGGAGATTGCTTAGGCTATTAGTTTATTATGGCCAGCTGAATTGTAGTTATTGGCTATTTTATCTTGATGACAATTAGTTATAGTACAACTGGAGGGTCATAATTATGCGGGAGTATAGTTGGCACATAACTGATTTTTGACATGTGTCGACATCGATAAATCATCGATGTAGATTATAATGAGGTCGGTGTTTTATCAATCTTTCGTGACTAATGCCGCATATTCTACTCAGATGTCATTTAGATTGGTGAAAATCCGACGTGCCGCAGATTTTGAGCTGCTATTTGCCTTCAGGTTGATAGAATACTGATCTAGTTTTGTGACTTGCTGGGAGGTTGGCTGAATGTCGATCTCTAGCCAAATGTGGCTTGTGAGTTGGGAACGATAGTTCACCGGCCTGAGTTTGATGTGGTCGGTATATTTTTGATCTCATCTCGATCACTTTAACTGATTTTGACTTGCTAGAAAATGGCCACAGTTCTAGGTCAATATTTTATTGACCTCGGATTGAGAATTGTCGTTTCTATGTTTTCTAGGATGGTGGACCTTCTGATGGTGCTACATGTCAAATAGGGACCATCCGTACTAATAGTTGCTCTCTACTTTTCAGACTTAGAGTGGAGAACCCTTCATAAGAGGTGTGAAAAGTAGTCATTTGATAGGTAGCCCATCAATCATTCATGTCAAAAATCATGCTATGCTACCATCGGATTTGAAATTTTTAATGATTTAAGGTGGCAGGGTGCCTTGGTTACCGTATCTTTCATACCTAGCATTTAAGAAAGTGTGGAAGGATGCGAAGTCATCATTGGCCGCTCCACTGTATTCCAGACATTGTGGGGCATGTGGTAGTCATCCATAAGTGGGCTAAACAGCCTTATTATTCGTGCTTGCATGGCTTAATTTGAGCCAATGCTTTTAAACAATTCTCCTGCAGCTTTATCGGATGCTTAGCAGGTGGCTCAAATCCAATGATTGGCAAATTGATCTGGACCATTGCCTGTCCTTGTATATAGAGCACTTATCCATTCTTTTCCCACTTTGCTACTCTTTTGCTTGAGCGAAGGTTCTGGTGCCAAAGAGATTTTTGCATGCTCAGGCGATTAGAGAAGGAGGGGCAGTCTCGATGGTCGCCGAAGATTGGAGAAGGCTAGCGAAAGCGAAGAAGGCATCCTTTTTCCCTTCTCGATAGGGTCCTCCTTCTTTCCTTTAGACTTAGAACCTTGCTCCTTAGGTTTTTCTTTTTCTATTCTTAGTCACCCTCTTTTTCTTTCTTAGTCTTTTCTTTGTCCCTTTTTTATCAATGTCTTTTCAAGAGAGCACCTCTCCCGGTGGCGGTAGCAGGAGGGAGATAATCTTGGGTGACTATGATATCTAGTCCACCCAACCTCTGCTCATTATTGAGGCGAGTAATCCATCTTAGGATGCCATTAAGGTCAGTGCCTTCAGCAAAAATAGTTCGAAGTCTTCGGCAAGGGGATTCTTAGATTATTTTTGCCTAAGCACTGAGCCCTCCCTCATGATAGATGCTAACCTAGAAAGGCTCTGGGAGAAGTATTTCATCTCTGTCTAATTCCAACTTATTGCTCCTAGTTTGGGTGATTGGGTTACATAGTCTCTTGAAGGCTGTGCGGCCTTTTATGATGAGTTGCTCTGGTATGGATTGCACTTCCCTTACACCCCTTCATTTGTAATATATTAGACTTCTGTATGACCTGCAGCCAACTCAAGTCACCCCCAATGCCATTAGGATTATTTTAGTTTTCATCATCTATTGCAGTTTTGCCATTATCAATCTTAGAATCTCTTTGTTTAGAGCTCTTTTCATTTTGAAAAAACACCCAATTAAGAAAGACTAATGGTATTTCTTATCTCAGCCAAATTATAAATTTGGTCCTGTCCTTCCTTCCTCAATCCACGACAAGAAAAGTTGTTTCTTTTTTGCTTCCTCTGGTATTCCTTGGGATTTTAGTACTCACTAGGGTAGACCTCAACTGAAATAGAATTCCAACAAGTCCATCCTTCCTAGGGATAAGGAGTTCGATCTGCTGCGTATGAAGGTGCCCAAGCTTAGCCAGCTGGTGATGGATCAATTCTTGTTTGACTCTGATATCAGTCTTATCTCCCCTCAGAATAAGTTTGTTTTCAAATCTTTCCCAACTTTTTTTGAGCTCAATTTTTTTTTGACCATATTCTTGTTGTTTACTGCAGCACTCATGAGGTTCAACCCTCGATGACTGGTGGATCAAAAGAAGAGAAAGTCAGAGTCTTCCGATCCTCCACCAGCGAAGAAGGAGAAACGAAAGGAGGCCATTGCCCCTAGCTCAGGGCCAAACCGACCTGCGCCTTCGTGTTTGGGCACGTTGGTCATCCACACATCTCCTGTCAGTGCACTGCCTTCACCGACTTCTTTTCTAATGTTCGGAGGACATCAAAATTCCACTGAGGTAAATTGCCCATCCTAGAAGGAGCCGACCATCCATCCGAGGTTGGGTCCAACTACTGCATCGCAAAGATCTAGTCCACCAACTGCACTGACTATGGCCTCCACTCGACAAACTCGATCTTTCGAGGGGCCAAGGGTTCCTCTCGTCAATCCACACTCAATGTTAGTTGATCGGATTGACCTTGCAAAGGCTTCCATCCGAGATACCGCAACTCTCGATAAGGACCTTCTCTACACTGTGATGCCACAGCACGATCTATGCACCCAGAGGAGGGATATGGGACTGGATGAGATGCTGAACCAGAGCTTTAGCTATCTCTTGGATGTAAGAGAATTTTTCTCTCTCTTCTTTTCTTTCTTTTTTGTTTTTGGATCGGTATTCTACTAATCTTGTATATTGAGGTTGGTTTTTTATCGAGCTAACTAATTTTTTTTTCTCTTTTCAATCTGCCTTCTTTTTTTGGCTGTACGTTGAGTACATCAGCTGGCTTGCTGAAAATAAGAAGTCATTGGAGGAGGCATTGCAGTTTGCAAAGGACTGCCAAAAGACGGTGGAAGAAAAAATCGCCAAAGAGGAAAAGACCTTGAAGGGTTTGAAGAAGCAGTTGCAAGAGAAGCTGCAAATAATCTTTGAGAAGAATAAGGCCCTGGTGGACTTTCAGAGGAGGGCCAATGATAATGAAAAGAAGCTGCTGGATTTTCAACAAGAGGACTCCAAGATACCAGACTTGGAGGCCAAAATAAAGTAACAGAAGGAGACATTGGTTGCCTGAGACAAGGCACTACTGACATACAAGAGGAACTTGGACTACTGAAAGTTGGCAGCCGACCTGGCGGTGGAGGAGTTCAAGGCCTCCGAGGAGTTTGCTGAGGATGTGACGGAGGCTTCGGGAGAGACCTTCGAGAGTGGCTTCAATGGCTACAAAGAGCTAGTCAAAAAAACTCTTTCTCGATTTAGTTCTGAGCGGCGTTACACAGGAGGCTGCTCTCGCCTTGGTTTCGAGGATGGAAGCTCAAGCGATGGAGGTGAGTCCCCCTACCAAGGCACCTCAAGCTGCTCCGAAGGTGCTAGTGGCCCTGATCTACCCCAAAGTGGAGGTTCCTGGCTCTGTTGATGCCCCACCATTTGCTCCCACCAAGGCTTCGACAGAGGCCCAGGCTCCTGCTTCCTCCGGTGTCCCCATTTCATTGGAGATAATCTCTTTAAAGGATGATGCAGTAGCTGCCCCTAGCGAAGCTCCTCAAGTGAAGGCTTGATTTTACATTTTCTTTCTATATCCTTTTTTTCATTTACTCTTCTATATCTGTCCAATTTGGGCCCCATTTTGTAAGGACTTTCTATCAATGAAATTTAATTTTTCTTCATGTATGTTGTTATCAAATTTTTTCGACCTCCTTTAGCAGACTATAATTCTTTTTCATTTTTTAAAAAAATTTCTAAGTAATGAATAACTCACCTCGATGATATACCATCATGCCTGGCTTGAGATCAGCAGGTAATTTGAATTTTGGATAATATAAATTTAAAGATTGATGTCTAATAGGAATTGAAATTGAATATATTGTTGATGTGTAGATTAATACCCAATAGAAATTCTATGTTACGTTGATCTGTAGGTTGATACATGATAGGAATCTCATATAATACCGATTTTGAGATTGGTGATTAGCAAAAGTCCAATGATGTCGATCTATATATTGATGGTGGATAGTGAAGAAAAATCCTAATTTTTCGGTCTAGGTTCGTTCAGATCTGATCAGATCAAGAGATATATTTCAAAAATTATCTCTTTGATCTATATCAGATCTAGAATGTTTCAAATCAGATTAATATTATTTTAATAAATAAAATAAATAAAGATAAATTAAATCAAATTTAATTTACCTGATTTGGGTAATCCTATTACTCTGTTGATGATCCTGTATGCAGCGGAAGGTTCTGGATCTAGCCACGCAAGCGCCTGGCCTCTACCGATATCCGCTCAGACTGGATCTAGAGATCCTCTTCTTCTCTATCACATCTTCAAAAATTAGATCTAGATCTGATCTGGAGGATCTTCAAAACTTCTTTTGAAGATCAGCAGTCGTCCTTTGCAGCAGTGCAGCCTTCTTGCTTTTGATCGCCTTTCTCTTGCTTGAATCGCACCAGCAAAAATTCAAAACTCCTTTTGGACATGGAGAGCAAGAAAAGAAGGTGGTTTGACATGGAGAAGGAGGGGAGAGGCAGTCTTGGGGCGTATGGAAACTCTTAGCTTCAATCTCATATCAATCTGAGTTGGGTACAGGATCTTATTTATAGACTAGCTGTGATCCAACTCCTCTTCTTCCCAACCAATCACAACCCTTTGTGAAATCAGATCTAAATCTGATTGATGGGAATAGAGTCCCCTGGATTCCTCCTTAGAGGGCGCCTAAGCAAAAGTTCGGCCAAGAGATAAGAATCTCTCGCGAACAACAAGGTCGGCCAGAGATTAAGATCTCTCCCGAACCGCAACCTCGCAGAAGAATAAGAATCTTCCCGAAGGCAAAGTTCGGCCAGAGATAAGATCTCTCCCGACAACAAGTTCCGCAGAGATAAGATCTCTCGAACCGCAACCCGGCCAAAGATAAGATCTCTCCGAAGGCAAAGTTTCGGCCAGAGATAAGATCTCCCCGAACAACAAGGTCGGCCAGAGATAAAGAATCTCCCCCGAACCGCAACCTCGGCCAGAAGATAAAGATTCTCTTCCGAAGGCAAGTTCCGGCAGAGATAAGATCTCTCCCGAAACAACAAGTTCGGCCAGAGATAAGACTCTCCCGAACCAACAAGGGCCAAGAGATAAGATCTCTCCCGACCGCAACCCTCGGCCCAGAGATAAGATCTCTCCCGAGGGCAAAAGTCGGCCAGAGATAAGACTCTCCCAAAAAAAAAACAATAAGTTCGGCCAGAGATAAGATCTTCTCGCGAATCAAAAGGTCGGCCAGAGATAAGATCTCTCCCGAATCCGCAACTCGGCCAGGAAGATAGATCTTTTCCGAAGGCAAAGTTCGGCCAGAGATAAGATCTCTCCCGAACACAAGTTCGTGCCAGAGATAAGATCTCCCACGAACAACAAGGTCGGCCAGAGATAAGATCTCTCCCGAACCGCAAAACCTCGGCAGAGATAAGATCTCTCCGAGGGCTAAAGTTCGGCCCAGAGATAGATCTCTCTCCGAACACAAGTTCGGCCAGGATAGATCCTCGCGAACAACAAGGTCGGCCCAAGATAAGTCTCTCCCGAACCGCAACCTCGACCAGAGTAAGATCTCTTCCGAAGGCAAAGTTCGGCCAGAGATAAAGATCTCTCCCGAACAACAAATTCCGCCAGAGATAAAGATCTCTCCGAGCGACCCGAAAATTCGGTTGGAACAGGAAGGAGAACCTCGTCTAAACCTCGCCGCAGAGATAAGATCCCCCCCGCGGGAAGCTCGGCTGCAGGAGATTAAGATAATCCCCCGAGCGCGCACTTCATTCGGCTGCCAGGAGAATAAGATCTTCCTCCCGAGCGCGCACTTCACCTTCGGCTGCAGGAAATAAGATCCTCCCCCGAGCGCGCACTTCACTTCGACTGCAGGAGGTAAGATCTCCCCCGAGGGAAGAGCTCGGCCGTAGGAGATAAGATCTCCCCGAGCGCCACCTTCAACCTCGGCTGGCAAGAATAGAGTCCTCCCTCGAGTCGACTTCAACTGACGAAGATAATTGTCGCTCCCGAGGGGAGCTTCAAATCCGACCTCGACCGAGGAGGCGAGTCTACTTCGGCTTCAACATCCGCTTCATCGACTTTAGCCGGAAACGAGTTCCATTTCAACTCCAAACATCGACTGAAGATGAGAGGTCTCCACCAAGCTCGCCCAACTTTCAGCGTCAATCCTTGGTGGGAATGAGACCTCCCCGAGCTTCAGATGCAAAAATGCGGAGCCCTGGAAGAAGACTCCTATTTCGCCTGTTGTACTTACCTTCTTGGATTTTGACCAACGTCCGAGCTTGGTGAGGCATACTGTTGGGGATAAATCCCGCTCCCTGCCGAAGCCCGGCCCAACGCTCAGGCCACATGTAACCAGTAGCGCGCTGAAGAGCTTCAGCGCCAGGCGCCAGGCCGAGCCCCTAACACGGCCGAACTGCTTAGAGGCCGAACTCCCCTGCACAAGGTCCGGGCCAAACTGCCTAGAGGAACGAAACTCCCACCGCAGCCGAACTTCCTGACGGCCGAGCTCCTTGGACTTCCAAGCGGCTGGACTTCTTCGGACCGACCCACGGCCGAACTCCTTCGGACCGACCCCCAAGGCGAGCCCATGCAGCCAAATCCTTCGGACCCACGGCGAAACTCCTTCAGACTTCCCACGGCCGAACTCCTTCGGACCTACCCCAGGCGAGCCCATGCAGCGAACTCCTTCGGCCGACCCCAGCGGCAGCGCCGAACTCCTTCACCAACGGCCAACTCTTGACCGACCCAGGCTAGCCACACTGCAGCCGAACTCCTCGGACCCCACCAAAAAGCCGAACTCCTTCGGACGCGACTATCAGCGAGCCCAAGGCTGCCGAACCCTTCGACCGACCCTAGGCGAATCGAACTCCTCAGCGAGCCCTCTGGCCCGAACTCAACTAGCACGAAGTCTTCAATGCCCAGCTAGCTTCTTCGGGCCTCTCACGATCTACCCCGGACGACGCTTCTCTCCGTCACCAAACTCCATATGCTGCCCGACGACTTCTGGCCAGACGGCCAACAGCCATGCACCATCAACTAAGCTCCGCTATCAAAGGACCCCTCCCGACAACTAAGGCTAAGCCTCTCTGAACTCTCGACTCCTCTATAGCTCTTCCTCTCACATCTCTTAAGCTCGGAACTCATTCCGAGCACTCCATTACTGTTGGCCGGAACCTAACTTGACCGTGGAGGTCCTGCCGGAGCCGCCCACCCCTACCCGTTCCGGATGGACTTCGTTTTTGCAGGTCCCCGGCGGCAGCCCAGCGGCCTCGATTTGCGGCCGACCTCCGGCGGCGACGATTTCTGCAGCCAAACAGAGTCAATCTGACTGCATTGCCTCTAGCCATTTCTCGAAGTCAATATTTGAATCGTTCGTTTTAGGTTTTTGGGATCAATCACCATGAGCAACCATTACCTACGAGGAACTTTTTCCTCTTATCCCTGAAATAATACCTAGTATCCTTCCTGGGGGAGGAAAACTCCTTTTCGATCTACGAGGGAAGAGGTAGTGTTTCATATTACTCAAAACTGATTAGGTTCCACTTGTCCTTAGCTCGTTCCACTTGTGAGACTTTTCTTCCATCAAGCTTTTCTATTTTTCATTCCGCTGTCTTGATAAACTATTTTTTCAGAAAGATGGCATGTCGACTCACAATCAATTGTGGTCTTCTGGAATGTAAAATAAGTATCCAAATGACTCTTTAGATATCCTATGAATCGAGCTCTGAAGAACCTAAACTCTAAACTTGTCTCTTGTTGTCTTTTGATGTGAGCTGGACCAACCCCAAATTCTGAGATGACTCAGACTTGGTTTTTTACCGTGCCATAATCTCATACGGTGTGGTAGGAACGATTTTAGAGGAAACCCTATTCAGTAGAAGATTGAAGTTAATATGGAGTGTCCCCAAAGAAAATCAGGGAGGTCTGTGAACTCATCATGGATCGAACCAATATCCATATAGAGTCCGATTTCTCCTTTGAATCCCGTTGATTTGAGGTATTTCCTGGTGGAGTCCATTGAGAGACTATGCCATTTCTTAGATAGTCTAAGAAATTCCCTGGCTAAGGTATTCCACCTCCTCGATCTGATCGAAACCTTAATGGTTTTTCTAATTTGTTTTTCTCTTCATTATCTGAATTCTTTGAATTTTTTCAAAAGCTTCAGACTTGTGTCTCATAAGATACACTTATCCATACTAGACAGATCATCGTAAGATAATGAAGTAGACAAAAATTGCCTCTAGCCGCCACATTCAAGATGGGCCGCAACATATTAGTATGTATAGGGCAAAAAGAGATCTGTGGCCCTTTCCCATGTCTACAAAGGGAGTTTTAGTCATTTTTGCCTGGAAGATAAGATTCATAAGTTGGATATGACTCGAAAAGTCCAACGGACTCCAATAGCCGCATTTTTTTTTTCATTGTTAATCCTATCTTCTGCTATATGACCTAGTCCTTCAGGTGCCATAGAATATCTATCATTTAGACTATCCTAGTCGTTTGGCATTCACGTTTTGCTCGATAGTTAAAATGGGTACATAATATGTAGCTGATCAAAGACATTAATAAGAAAACCATTTGCAATTTTATTTCTTTATAAAGAAGTTATAATGTCCTTAAAGAAGGTGGAATACATAACCTTCTTGTGCTAAGCATGAAAACAGAAATCAATTTCTACTAGCTGCAGGCAACAAATAACAGTCCTTTCGCAAAACTAAGTCTAAACCAGATGGTTAATCAAAGAGGTATGTTCCACGGCTACTGTAGCAACTCTTGCTCCATTACCAATACGTAGGATCATTCTCCATCCCTCAGTCTCCCTGCTAGAATCCTCAAGACCTGCAATAGAAGTGCCACAGATGAGCATAAGAACCAAAGTCAAGCACCCAACTGGAATGCACGAAGAAATCGTAAGGTTAGACTCAATAACGAAATACCTCCAGAAGGACGTTCTCTTATTCTTCAGGGTGGCCAAGGTAAGTAGGGCAGTTCCCTCAATGGCCGTCGCTGTTGCAATGGAAACACTTTCCTTTGACATCGGCCTTCTTCTTCGACTCCATCTTACATTTCTTTCTTTGTCCTTCAATCTTTTGCTTCAATAGACTTCTTTTTTCTTTCCATAAGACTTTCTTTAGAAGAAGTCATTCCATAAGCAAGACTAAGCCTTTAAGAACCTTTTCTATGAAAGCTCAGCATAAACCGCATATTCATTATTCGGCAAGGAATTTTGAAGTTTATGCATATGTAATTCATGATGAATGCCCATATGCATCAGTCAAGAATTGTAGAATAATATCGTTCTACAGTTCCCCACAAGTCCAACTTCAACACCGAGCTTTCTCAAGCTCTTCCATGTCCTTGATCATTGTTCAGACAGTGATCTTGGACTAACTGCCCATCACGCATCATTAAGCCTTTAAAAAGTTGTTTCGTGACTTGATATTTGGCTGCGCGACTCCTTCACCAAAACATCACCTGCAGGTGAGCCAACATTTGCGTGCAGTCCCGATATTCCTCATGTTGGTGCTGGAGCTCATCAGACATCGAGCCAAACATGTAATATGGCCTTATTATTCTTCGTCCTATCTCCATTTTTTCAGAGATGCTTCCTGTCAACAGATGGACCGGGCTTGGTAAAGGTGGAGGGTCCTGGTCTAAAACAATGGGTTACTTCTCAGAAACCCAAAATAATTTGTAGTTCCCTGAGCCCAATCTTTTAAATTAGGTTTCGGTTAGTCTATTGTGTGGTCTAGGATACTGCCAATGGGTTTGGATGCAGATATTTTTCTGTAAGAGAGTCAAAGATTCTAGTTAGATAATGTAATTTTGACTTGACCAATTTGTTTAGGAATTTTATTTTAAAACAAATTAGCTTCCACTATTTTCTCGATCCCTACCTCCCTCTGTAGAGATGGCGAAAATCTCACGATTAATGATTTCTAGTAGGTAGTGCAGTCTCACCAACTGAACTCATCAACCTCACCTAAACAGTTATTGGTGATGGGTTTAGCCAATGAGTAACATAATCTTGTTCAAATGATTCTCTAACTCATGTGCAACCAAACTTGATCTCCTAATTCATGAATCTCACCGTATTCGGAATAATTGATCCACCCCTTAGTTAACGTCAGATCCAACCATTGCATAGAACTGGGTTCCTAATTGAGTCTCTCACCTATCCGAAATATTGAGCCTAACTCATCATCCAGCCATAGCAATCCAATGCCTAAATAGACATGGTTGCGTCTTCCTGGTGAACTGAGCCACTGTATCCAGCCGAGAACAATCAACCCCGAGAAAGGGCCCGCACATCTACAATGGTGGAAGACTCAAACTTAAATCTTTTCCTTGGAGAATTGATTCAGGTCTCATTTAAACTAGATTGGCTTAGTCATAACAATTATGACTAACCTAGTGGCATCGGGTTAGCTCGGGATTATTTGACCAACTCAGATTAGAATTGTGTCAAACAGATATTGACCAGAATAGTGAGACCGGGGGAAGGAATATGCCATTAACTCATACAAGAACGCATTTCAGGTCGAGTACTATCCAATTAAAAACCAGTCGGTCGTATATGCCAAAGTTACCTTAGCACCAAAATTGTGAGTCTAGAACAAATTGGGTTTAGCCTACAATCAGACCTACCTTTGAGCTCAATTAGGTCTGCTGATCGTTGACTCGATCTTGACCCTAACTTAATCCATTAGGCTGTCCAATTTAAGCATTGTTGATCCATTAATCCAACTCTTGATTCAGTTTGATCAACCGATTCAGACTAATTAAGCTACCCAAGCCCGAACCCAGTATTATGAATGTTGTTTAGATCTGAAATTCCCTTCAATTTTAGACCTAATTGCTATTCATAAACTTAATTCTTAATTAAGTAGGGTTCATAAATAATATGCTCCACAATAAATCTAGAGTTTTCAGGATCTAGGGTTTTGCAAGAAGTAAGTTTTGGTTTCTGATTAAACGGACGAACACGCAGCACCCCTAACACAATCATAAGAACATCCCATCGAATGGAAAGAGAGGGCCTTCAAATACCGCTTCTTCCATTCTTATGATCGAACGGCCAAGGAGGATGCTTAATCAGAAACATTCAAATACTACAAAACAGTATCAGATCTATATCATAATACTCCATATACAAAGAGATCTTAATCATGGAATATTTTTGCATACATCTCATGTCTCGAATCATGCCATGTTTTAGAATCTAAATTATCTCATAATAATCTAAAAAATTAGATCTTAAATTGATCTTATCAAAATATAACACTAATGCTAGATAATTATGTAGAACTATTCTACAAATAGTCAGACATGCAATCAATTGTATCTCATATGAATATTAAAATTAAATTAATTTTTTGTTTACTATTTTTTCAAATGTTATTATAACCTTATAATATCAAGGAAATAGTAAAAATAAAAAGGATCAAAAATATGATTTTAATCAGATTAATCAAAAACATGCAAAGACTATTCTATAGAACTATTCATTCTAGAACTAGTCATGCCATATCTTCTAATCTTAGATCCAATCATTTAATTTTAATTTTTTAATTCAGATCTAAGTCATATCTCATGTGACATCCGAAAATCAATTATTTTCTAAATTAAAATAAATTTAAAATTAGTCTAAAATATTTTTAGAAACCATGGCTTCTTGATACCAATTGAGGAAAATTCGCCACGGCCGAACTCCTTCGGACCGACTCCAGGCGGCCGAGCTTCAACGAAATCCTCTTAGCGGCCGAACTCCTCAGCGAGCCCTGGCCGAACCAACTAGCAACCGAAGTCCTTCAACTGGCCCCAGCCGAGCTTCTTCGGGCCTCTCAGCGATCGAACTCCTCGGCAATCATCCCTCGGCCGAACTCTACAGATGGCCGACCCTTCAGCCAGCCGAACTCCCCCAGCCTTTCCTTCTGTCGGACTCTCCTTAGAGATGAATTATCGCCATCAGCGGCAGGCGACGAAATCAGACGACATGGCTACCACCTCTGGCAACGCCACTTCCTGACGACGCCTTCCTCTCCGTACCGAACTTCATGCGGCCCACGACTTGTCAGTATGGCCATCACCGACTGCCTGACGACGCCATCCTCTCCGTACGACTCGCCGGTATGGCTCCCACGATACCGACGACGCCTTCCTCTCCGTACTGGACTCCATGCGGCCGACACTCGCCAGTATGGCTCCCACGATCACCGGACGACCCGTCCTCTCCGTACCAACTCATGCTGCCGATGACTCTCTGCCAGACGGCATGGCCGTCACCATCAACTAAGCTCCACTATATAAAGGACCCTCCCGACATGCTAAGGCTAAGCTCTCTGATCTCTAAACTCTCTTCCTCATCTCTAAGCTCCGAAACTCATTTCGAGCACTCCATTACTGTTGGTCGAAAACTAACTTGACCGTCGGAGGGTCTTGCCGAAGCCACCACCCCACCGGTTCCGAACGGAACTTCATTTTGTAGGTCCCCGATGGCGACCTCAGCGGCCTCAACTCCGACGACCTCCGGCAAAGACGGTTTTCTGCACCAACAGATTGGCGCTAGAAGGAGGGCTCGAACCTTCGAGGTTCCCTTGTTCTTAAAGGAGTGCTCGGTGACCCTTCTCTTCCCTCTCCGGAGATCTTTCTTTTCTCTTCTGAGGAGAAAATGCCACCCAGGAGAGCTTCGGCACGGCGCTCGATGGCCTTCGCGGCACGACGCTCGGCGGCCTCCGCGGCACGGCGCTCGATGGCCTCCACGACCCGATCCCATCCAGGCCCGTCTGTTCCTGCTTCAGCCCCGGCGGCCTAGGTTCCACCTGCACCAACGGTGGATGTGAAGCAGTTCGGCCTGCTTGTCCGACAGATCCGTGGCCTCACGGAGGCGTTGCAGGCTATACAGCAGCCTCCGGTGGTGACTCCACCCGCAAGCCCGCCATGAGGGCGTGAGGAATCAGCCTTAAGGAAGAGCCCAATCACCCTTAAGAGAGAAACGGAGAGTAGATGTTCCCCCGCCGAAGCGGAAAGAAGTTCGGCTCGAAGAAAGCCGGGTCCCCCCAAAGCTCGGCATCAAGGTAAAATAAGCTCGGTGGAAACCGAACTCCTCAACTCAACCTCCAAAATAAAGTTCGGCGCCGGCAAGGACGGAACGAAGCCCCCTCCCAGAAAGGTGCGCACTACGACCGCTCCTCTACTCGAATTCTCGGCAAAGAAAGACTCCTGCCAAGACCTGAGGACTACGCCTTTCCCAAACAGCGCGATCAAGGAGAAGATCGGCTATAGGCACTGCCGTAACGGAAAAGACAAGAAGGTTGGCCGCCCGCGGCTCATCAACGCCACCACCGCCGGGGAGGAGCGTAGGACTGCCTACATCGGTGATTGTCATCCCCAGCGACAAGTCAAGAGAGCATGGTCCAAATTATGAGGCCGGCAGGTAGATAAGGAAGTGCTGGCGGGACTTCTGCTCGAGGAGCTCGAGGAACAACACCCACCGTCGACGCCCTCAACGAAGCTGCGCTGTCCACTATCCTTCGGTAAAATTCTCACCCTCTGCATAATAGATTTTCTGATCGAAAACTATGCGATGACAGGAAGCAGCAGTCAATAACCGCGTTGAACAGGAGGAGAACCTCGTCCTAACGCGAGCAATAAGCTCGGCCGCAGGAGATAAGATCTCCCCCGAGCGCGCACTTCGGCTGCAGGAGATAAGATCTCCCCCGAGGGAAGCTCGGCCGTAGGAGATAAGATCTCCCCCGAGCGATAGCAGTCAACCTCGGCTAGAGATAAGATCTCTCCCGAGCGATCGTTGACAACCTCGGCTAGAGATAAGATCTCTCCCGAGCGACCGGAACAACCTCGGTTAGGAACAGGAGGAGAACCTCGTCCTAACGCGAGCACCAACCTCAGCTAGGAGATAAGATCTCCCCCGAGGGAAAGCTCGACTGCAGGAGATAAGATCTCCCCGAACAAATAAGTTCGGCCATAGATAAGTCTCTCGCGAACAACAAGGTCGGCCAGAGATAAGATCTCTCCCGGGCAAAGTTTTCGGCCAGAATATAGATCCTCTCCCGAAACAAGTTCCGGCAAGATAAGTTCCGCAAAACAAAGGTCGGCCAGAGAAAAGATCTCGCCCAACCGCAACCTCGGCCAGAATAAGATCTCCCGAGGGCAAAGTTGGCAGAGATAAATCTCTCCCGAACAAAATTCGGCAACATAAGATCTCTCGCGAACAACAAGTCGTCAGAGATAAGATCTCTCCGAACCGCAACCTCGCGCAGAATAGATCTTCCCAAAGGCAAAGTTCGGCCAGAGATAAGATCTCTCCCGAACGAGAAACCTCGGGCCAAGACTATAGATCTCCGAAGGCAAAGTCGGAGATAAGATCTCCCCGAACAACAAGGTCGGCCAGAGATAAGATCTCCTTCGAAGCTCGCCAGAAGAAATCCTGGCAAGTTAGAGATAAGATCTCTCCCGAAAACAAGTCGGCCAGGATAAGATCTCCGAACCGCAAAACCTTCGCCAGAGATAAGATCTCTCCCGAGGGCAAAAGTCGGCCAGAGATAAGAATTCTCGCGAACAAAAGGCGCCAGAGATAAGATCTCTCCCGAACCGCAACTCGGCCAGGAATAGATCTTTCCGAAGCAAAGTTCGGCCAGAGATAAGATCTCTCCCGAACACAAGTTGGCCAAGATAAGATCTCCCACGAACAACAAGGTCGGCCAGAGATAAGATCTCTCCCGAACCGCAACCTCGGCAGAGATAAGATCTCTCCGAGGGCTAAGTTCGGCCCAAGATAGACTCTCCCGAAACAAGTTCGCCAGATAGATCCTCGCGAACAACAAGGTCGGCCAAGATAAGTCTCTCCCGAACCGCAACTCGACCAGAGTAAGATCTCTTCCGAAGGCAAAGTTCGGCAGAGATAAGATTCTCCCGAACAACAATTCCGCCAAGATAAATCTCTCCCGACCCGAAAATTCGGTTGGAACAGGAGGAGAACTCGTCTAACCTCGCCGCAGAGATAAATCCCCCGCGGGAAGCTCGGCTGCAGGAGAAAGATCCCCCGAGCGCGCACTTCATTCGGCTGCAGGAGATAAGATCTCCCCGAGCGCGCACTTCACTTCGGCTGCAGGAGATAAGATCTCCCCCGAGCGCGCACTTCACTTCGGCCGCAGGAGATAAGATCCCCTCCGAAACAAGCTCGGCCGTAGGAGATAAGATCTCCCCCGAGCGCGTACTTTAACCTCGGCTGCAAGATAGGAGGTCTCCCTCGAGTCGACTTCAACTGACGAAGATAATTGTCGCCCCGAGGAGCTCAAATCCGACCTCGACCGAGGAGGCGAGATTTACTTCGGCTTCAACATCAGCTTCATCGACTTTAGCTGGAAACGAGTTCCATTTCAACTCCAAACATCGACTGAAGATGAGGTCTCCCCCAAGCCTCAGCCTCAACTTCAGCGTCAATATTGGCTGGAGATGAGACCTCCCCGAGCTTCAGCTGCAAAAATGCGGAGCCTGGAAGAAGACTTCGGCAGTCGCCTGTTTTGGTACTCCCTTCCTTCGATTTTTTGAACTCGGGAGTGGGGGGCTACTGTTGGGGATAAATCCCGCTCCTGCCGAAGCCTGGCCCAATGCTCGGCCCAATGCAACCAGTAGCCGCTGAAGAACTTTAGCGCCCGGCGCCAGGCCGAGCCCTAACAGGCCGAACTGCTAGAGCCGAACTCCCCTGCGCCAAGGTCCGGGCCAAACTGCCTAGAGGAACGAACTCCCACCGCCAGCCGAACTTCCTGACGGCCGAGCTCCTTGGACTCCAAGGGCGGACTTCTTCGGACCGACCCCACGGCCGAACTCCTTTCGGACCGACCCAGGCGAGCCCATGCAGCCAAACTCCTTCGGACCCACGGCTGAAACTCCTTCGGACTTCCCAGGCCGAACCCTTCGGACCTCAGCGAGCCCATGCAGCTGAACTCCTTCGGACCGACCCCAGGCGAGCCATGCAGCCGAACTCCTTCGGACCCCACGGCCGAACTCCTTGGACCGACCCCAGGCGAGCCCATGCAGCGAACTCCTTCGGACCCCCACGGCCGAACTCCTTCGGACCGACTTGAGCCCCAGACCGAACCCTTCACCGACCTAACCGAACTCCCAGCGAGTCCACAACTCCCAGCCGAGCTTCTTCGGCCTCTCACGATCTAACCGGACGACGCCTTCCTCTCCGTACCAAACTCCATGCTGCCCGACGACTCTCTGCCAGACGGCACAGCCGTCACCATCAACTAAGCTCCGCTATAAAAGGACCCCTCCCGACATACTAAGGCTAAGCTCTCTGAACTCTCGACTCTCTAAGCTCTCCTCCACATCTCTAAGCTCCGGAACTCATTCCGAGCACTCCATTACTGTTGGCCGGAAACTAACTTGACCGTCGGAGGGTCCTGCCGGAGCCGCCACCCCACCGGTTCCGGACGGGACTTCGTTTTGCAGGTCCCCGGCGGCGCCCAGCGGCCTCGATTGCGGCGACCTCCGGCGGCGACGGATTTCTGCACCAACAGAGTCAATTTCTGACTGCATTGCCTCTAGCCATTTCTCGAAGTCAATATTTGATATCGTCTCGTTGTAGGTTTTGGGATCATCACCATGAGCACCATTACCTACGAGGAACATTTTCTCTACTTCCTCTGAAATAATACCTAAGTATCTTTCAGGGGGATGGGAAAACTCTTTTCGATCTACGAGGTGGAGGAGGTAGTGTTCTTATTGGCTCAAACTGATTTGGTTCCACTTGGTCCTTAGCTCGTTCCACTTGTGAGACTTTCTCATCAAGCTTGATCTGTTTTTCAATGCCGCTATCTTGAATAAACTATTTTTCAAGAAAGATGGCATGTCGACTCACAATCACATTGTGGTCTTCTGGAATGTAGAAATAGTATCCTAATGACTCTTTAGGATATCCTATGAATCGAGCTCTGAAAGGACCTAAACTCTAACTTGTCCGCTTGTTGTCTTTTGACATGAGCCGGACAACCCCAAATTCTGAGATGACTCAGACTTGGTTTCTTACCATGCCATATCTCATACGGTGTGGTAGGAACGGATTTTAGAGGAACCCTATTCAGTAGATAAATTGAAGTTAACAAATGAGTGTCCCCAAAGAAAATCAGGGAGGTCTGTGAAGCTCATCATGGATCGAACCATATCCAATAGGAGTCCGATTTCTCCGTTCTGAAATTCCCGTTGAGTTGAGGTGTTCCTGGTGGAGTCCATTGAGAGACTATGCCATTTTTTTCTTAGATAGTCTAAGGAAATTTCCGGCTAAGGTATTCACCTCCTCGATCTGATCGAAGAACCTTAATGGTTTTTCTAATTTGTTTTTCTACTTCATGTCTGAATTCTTTGAACTTTTCAAAAGCTTCAGACTTGTGTCTCATAAGATACACATACCCATACCTAGATAAGATCATCGGATAAAGGTTAATGAAGTAGACAAAATTGCCTCTAGCCGGCACATCAAATGGGCCGCACACACATCAGTATGTACTAGGGCAAGAAGATCTGTGGCCCTTTCCCCATGTCCTACAAAAGGGAGTTTAGTCATTTTGCCATGAAGACAAGATTCACAAAGTTGGATATGACTCGAAAGTCAATGGACTCAATAGCCCATTTTTTTCTCCAATTTGTTAATCCTATCTTCTGCTATATGACCTAATCTTAGGTGCCATAGATACCTATCATTTAGGACTATCCCTAGGTCATTTTGATTTTATGGCATTCACATTTTGCTCGATAGTTAAAAATAGATACATCAATATGTAACTGATAAAGACCGTTAATAAGAAAACCATTTGCAATTTTATTTCTTTCATAAAGAATGTTACAATGGTCCTTAAAGAAAACTAATTACATAGCCTTCTAATGCAAGGCATGAAAACAGAAATCAAATTCCTGCTTGCTGCAGGCACATAATAACAGTCTTTTAATACTAAGTCTAAACCAGATGGTAGTCGAAGAGGGTATGTTCCCACGGCCACTGGCAGCAACTCTTGCTCCATTTTACCGATGCGTAGGATCATCTCACCATCCCTCAGCCTCCTGCTATCCTCAAGACCCTGCATAGAAGTGCACAATGAGCACTAGAACCAGAGTCAAGCACCCAACTGGATGCAGAAGAAATCATAAGGTTAGACTCAATAACGAGCATACCTCCAGAAGGACCTTCCTCCTTCTTCTTTCAGGGTGGCCAGGTAAGTAGGGCAGTTCCGCTTCCAAGTGGCCGTCGCATTGTTGCAATGGAAATACTTTTCCTTTGTCAGCGGCCTTCTTCTTCAGCTCTGCCTTTTTCTTCTTTCCTCCTTCCACCTTTTGCTTTTTCACAGACTTCTTTTTTCTTTCCAAAAGACTTTCTCTTGGAAGAAGTCCATTCCATAGCAAGTACTGAGCCTTTAGAACCTTTCATGGAAAGCTCAGCGGTAACCAGCATGTTCATAAGTTCGGCCAAGGAATTTTGAAGTTTATGCATATGGTAGTTCATGATGAACTGCCCATATGCATCAGTCAAGGATTGCAGAATTATATCATTCTGCAGATCCAAGTCCAACCTTCACTCCGAGCTTCTCAAGCTCTTCCAAGTCCTTGATCATCATCAGACAATGATCTTGGACTGACTGCCCATCACGCATCTTAGCCTTTAAAAAGTCATTTAGTGACTTGATACTTGGCTGCGCGACTCTGTTCACCAAACATCTCCTGTAGGTGAGCCAACATTTGGCGAGCAGTCCTGATATCTTCATGTTGGTGCTGAAGCTCATCAGACATCGAGCCCAACATGTAGTATCTGGCCTTATTATCTTCGTCTATCCACTTATCCAGAGATGCTCTCTCTGTTCAGCGGATGGACGAGCTGGTAAGGTGGGAGGGTCCTGGTCCAATACATGAGTTAACTTCTCGAAACCCAAAATAATTTTGAAGTTCTGAGCCAATCCTTTATAAATTGGTTCGGTCAGTCTATGTGTGTCCAGGATTACGTGCTAGTGGGTTGGATGCAGACATTTTTCTATAGAGAGTCAAAGTTTCTAGTTAGATATTGTAATTTTAAGACTTAACCAATTTATTTAGGAATTTTATTTTTAAACAAATTAGCTCCCACTATTTTCTCGGATCCCTACACTCCCTCTGTAGAGATGCGAAAATCTCCATGATTAATGATTTCTAGTGGGTGGTGCGGTCTCACCAACTGACTCATCACCTCACCTAACAGTTATTGGTGATGGGTTAGCCAATGAGTGAACAACTCTTGTTCAATGATTCTCTAATCATGGTGCACCCAAACTTGGTCTCTAATTCATGAATCTCACCGTATCCGGAATATTGATCCACTCCTTAGTTAAGTCAGACCCACCATTTGCATAGATTGGATTCCTAATTGAGTCTCTCACCGTATCCAAAATATTGAGCCCAACTCATCCTCCAGCCCATAGCATCCAATGCCTAATAGACATGGTTGCATCTTTCCGGTGCAACTGAGCCACTGTATCCAGTCGAGAACAATCAACCCCGGGAAGGGCCCGCACATCTACAATGGTGGAAGACCTCAGACTTAATCTTTTCTTAGGGAGAATTGATTTAGGTCTCATTAAACTAGACTTGACATAGTCATAACCAATTATGACTAACCTAGTGGCATGGGTTAGCTCGGATTATTGACCACCTCAGATCAGAACTGAGTCAACAAATATGGCCAGGTAAGTGAGACCGGTGGAAGGGAATATGCCATTAACTCGATACAAGAATGCATTCAGGTCGAGTAGCTTCCAATTAAAAATCAGTCGGTCGTATCTGCCAAACTTACCTTAGACACCAAATTGTTGAGCCAGAACCAATTGGGTTAGCCTACAATCCAGACTCTAACCACTGAGCCTAATTAGGTCTTAGCTTGATCGTGACTCGATCTTGACCCAGACTTAATCCTATTAGGCTGGTCAATTTAAGCATTGTTGATCCCATCTAACCAACTCTTGATTCGGTTTGATCAACCGCTTAGACCTAATTGAGCTACCCAAGCCCGAACCCAGTATTATGAATATGTCTTAGATCTGAAATTCTCAATTTTAGACCTAATTAATATTTCATAAACTTAATTCTTAATTAAGTTTAGGGTTCATAAATAAAATATGTAAATAAATCCTAGGGTTTCAGGATCTAGGGTTTTGCAGAAAGTAAGTTTTGGGATTTCTGATTAAGGACGAACACGCAGCACCCCTACACATCATAAGAACACCCCATCGAATGGGAAGAGAGGGCCTTTAAAACCCTTCTTTGTTCTTATGATCGGACGGCCAAGGAGGAACGCCTTAATCAGAAAACATTAAATACTACAAAACAGTTATTAGATCTATATCATATATCTCATATACAAATTAGATCTAATTCAAATGGCATATTTTGCATACATCTCATGTATCAATCATGCATGTTTTTCAGATCTAAATTATCTCATAATAATCTAAAAAATTAAGATTTAAATTGATCTTATCAAAATAAAATTCTAATCTAGATAATTATGTAGAACTATTCTACAACTAGTCTAAACATGCAATCTATCATATCTCATATGAATATTAAAATTAAATAATTTTTTATTTGCTATTTTTTAGATGTTATTATAATTTATAATATCAAAAAATAGTAAAAATAAAAAGATCTAAAATATGATTTTAATCAGATTAAATCAAAAACATGCAAAGACTATTCTATAGAACTATTCTATTCTAGAACTAGTCATGCATATCTTCATAATCTTAGATCTAAATTCATTTAATTTTAATTTTTTCTAATTTTCAGATCTAATCACATCTCATGTGACATCTAAAATCAATTATTTTTAATTAAAATAAATTTAAAATTAGATCTAAAATATTTTTAGAACCATGGCTCTGATACCAGTTGAAGGGAAAATCCTGATTTTTTCGGTCCAGGTTCGTTCAGATCTGATCAGATCAAGAGATATATTTCAAAAATTTTTCTTTGATCTAAATCAGATCTGATATATTTTAGATCTAATTTTATTATTTTAATAAATAAAATAAAAAAGATAAATTAAATCAAATTTAATTTACCTTGATTTGGGTAATCCTATTACCCTGTTGATGATCCTGAATGCAGCTGAAGGTTCTGGATCTAGCCACGCAAGCGCCTGGCCTCTACCGGTATCCACTCGGGTTGGATCTGGAGATCCTCTTCTTCTCTATCACATCTCCAAAAATTAGATCTGGATCTGATTCTGGAGGATCTTCAAAACTCTTTTGAAGATCAGCAGTCGTCCTTTGCAGCAGTGCAGCCTTCTTGCTTTTGATCGCCTTTCTCTTGATCTGAATCGCACCAAAAAATCCAAAACTCCTTTTGGACATGGAGAGCAAGGGGAGAAGGTGGTTTGGCATGGAGAAGGAGGGGAGAGGCAGCCTTGGGGCGTATGGAAACTCTTAGCTTCAATCTCATATCAATCTGAGTTGGGTACAGGGTCTTATTTATAGACTAGCTGTGATCCAACTCCTCTTCTTCCCAACCAATCACAACCCTTTGTGAAATCAGATCTAAATCTGATTGGTGGGAATAGAGTCCCCTGGATTCCTCCTTAGAGGGTGCCTAAGACCAGTCAAAGTTGGTTCTTAGAAGAACTCTAATTGGAATCCAAAAAGGAGATGGAGTCCTTGTCCAACAAGGACTCCTAGGCGCCTCCAACTTGGGCACATGCCTAGGGTGGCGTGCGCCCTTCTTCCTTGCCAGGTTCTGGCAGGGGACAAGGCCCCCACCAGCTCTCCAATAGGTGCATGACATGTGGTCAAAAGTCAAAGTGTCAATGGTCAACGTTTGACCAGTCAAAGGTAGACTTTTGACCAAAGTCAAAGAACAAAAAAATGGCAGGTGACCAAAAATGGCAGGTAATGTCTTACAAAATAAGACAAACCTTTTCTGACTTGGACAACCTCCAGTCAGACCATATGAAGGCCTCTGATTGAGCACAAACTCCTTTGGCTCAGTCAGGACAACTTATTTATGATAGTAAAAGAAGAACGTTAGGTTCAATCGAGTGCTAGCACGATTTTCCTTGAACCTAATTGAATCTCATTCAGATCAATTGAACTAGATCAGTTCAATTGATGATCACCAGATTCAAACCCTTGTTTGTGTGACCCAGTTAGGTTCAGTTCTGTATGGTAATGGGATATGTCATGATCTCTATCATCGACATCATCGAAACTCCTTTCGATGGATCAGAACTCTTCTGATTCGAACAGCTAGAATGATCGATCATCTAAATCATTCTAATTGCTCCCAAAATCCACCAGTGACACCTAGCAGTATATGGTGGCAACCCATCAGAGCTGAATGCGAACCTCTTGGTGCAGCTACCTGTGTGATTAAGTTCTTCTATCTTGAGCCCCGATCAGATTAGGGTTAAGGTGAACTCGTCAAACCCTAGTTTCTGTCATATGATGTAATCATTCGATTCGAGTCCAATGTGAAAATCTAAATAGAAACTCTTTCTATTATTTCACTCTGCCATGGCCATGGGCTTCTGGACTTGATTCTCATGATCATCATAGGGCTGCTCCTCTACCACCGAGGTAGATAGATTCCATCTTGATGCAATCCAGTTCCTACAATGAACATGCTATAGCCAACATACACCTCAGGGTTCCATATGGCTAGGAGATCGAGTAATGGTGTAGTCAAACTATAACACCCTCAAGGTGAACTACCGATGCACCTCAGGTCAAAGAACCAGACACACTACTGCAGCATCGAGTCAGTCATTGACGAGAAGGTAGACTTCCCTAATGACTACTCGAGGTGGTCACGCTCAGTGCCCTCATTCTCTAACGAGTACCTGTACTCTCGCTTCGATATCTCCACACCATAGACTCAAGACTTATCTACTAAAGAGAAGCGATTGTACACCAACCTTCTGGATCAATCACCATCCTCGTGATGATCCTATGGTCGGGAGCATTTTATGAGTTAATAATGATTATTCATGTCTTAAATTTTCAACTCTTGAAAATATGAATTATCATTACCATTAACTCAAAGGATGTATCACAGACACTAAATACACATATGTGATAGAAAATAACCAATTTATTGATTTTAGTCAAAATTATAATTTTGCCCCTAGAAGTGTATTACAAGTATCAGCCAATTCTGGCTTCTAGGGCACATATATCTAACAGACAAAAGCCCAATATGGCCTCGATTAGTAGATCGATATTTGATAGAGATTTTATCCCTTATGCTTATCAAGCCATTACTGATCCGGAGATCTAATTTATAAGTAGGAAGATCGTATCTCTTTGACCCTTCGGGGATTTACCAATCTTGCAGTCAAATTTAGGAATATGGAGCTCCTATACCCCTTAGGGTTCTACCGATCTGGAGATTGAATTTAGAGTTTTGAAGATCTCCTATGCCATTCAGGGCTCTATCGATCTAATGATTGAATTTAGAATTTCAAAGATCTTATCTCTTATGTCCTTCAGGGCTTTGCCGATCTGACAATCAGATTTAAAAATTTTGGAGATCTTATCTCCTGTGCCCTTCGGGACTCTACCAATCTGATGGTCGGATTTAAGAATTTTGGAGATCTTATCTCTTATATTCTTTGGGGCTCTATCGATCTATCGATCAAATTTAACAATTTTGGAGATCTTATCTCTTATGTCCTTCGGGGCTCTACCGATCTGGCGATCAGATTTAATAATTTTGGAGATCTTATCTCCTGTGCCCTTTGGGGCTTTACCAAACTGGCGATTGGATTTAAGAATTTTAGAGATCTTATCTCATGTGCCCTTCGAATCTCTACCGACCTGACGATTGGATTTAAGGATTTTAGAGATCTTATCTCTTGTGCCCTTCAGGGCTCTACCGATCTAGCGATCGAATTTAAGAATTTTAGAGATCTTATCTCCTATGCCCTTTGAGGCTCTGCCGATCTGATGATTGGATTTAGACTGAGATAACCAGAAGAATCTTAATATTTCATGGGTCTGTCAATGAGACAATTTTTAGAATCTTTATTCAAAATTCATTGATAGTACACTTTAAGATTTTTGATATTCTAAGTTCTAGGAATACTCAAACCATTTAGGTTCTCAATCCTATAGGCTCCAAGCTGAATCACTTCAACAACTCGGTATGGTCCTTCCCATCTTAGGACAATCTTTCCTTATTCTAGGGATTTTGAGACCTTTGTTCGATGAAGCACCAAATCTCCATCCTGGAAGACTTTTGGCTTGACCCTAGCATTATAATATCTGGCTACCTTCTGCTGGTAGGTTGCCATTCAAATTTGAGCTCTTTCTCGTGTTTCTTTCAATAAATCAAAATAGATTCTCAACCGATCTAAGTTACTTTCTTCATGAAAGTTCTCTATCCTTGGTGTTGGAAGGCAAATTTCCACTGCTACGACTGCTTCTGATCCAAATGTAAGCTTAAAAGATGTTTCTCCAGTCGATCGCTTGGGAGTGGTCCTATAAGTCCAAAGATCACTATATAGTTCATCAACCCACAGACTTTTCACTTCAGTGAGCCTTATTTTGAGACCTTGGAGAATTGTTCAATTTGTAACTTCAGCTTTTTCATTAGATTGCAGATGCCCCACTGAAGTCAATTGATGGTTGATATGTAGTTCAGAACAGAACTTCTTGAACTTTGCATTATCAAATTGCTTTCCATTATCAGTGATAATTATCTGAGGTAAGCCAAAATGATAGATAATTAACTTTTAGATAAAATCTCCCATCTTTTCTTCCGTAATCTATGCCAGTGGTTCTGCCTTCACCTATTTGCTAAAGTAATCTATTGCTGCCACTAAAAATTTTTTTATCCTTTTTCCATAGGAAATGGCCCTAGGATGTCCATCCCCCATACAGCAAAAGGACAAGAGGTGATAATAGAAATGAGTTTAGTAGTTGGTTGGTGTTGAATGTTGGTATACCTTTGACATTGGTTGTACTTATTCGCAAGATCAGCCACATCTTTCTGTATGGTAGGCCAGTAATACCCTTGTCAAATGACCTTGTATGCCAAAGATCTGCCCCCTAGATGGTTACCATAAATTCCTTCATGGACCTCTCGAAGGGCGTAATCAGCTTTGGAAGGTCTCAGGCATTAAAGCAATGGATGAGAAAATAATCTTTTATAGAATTTTTCATCTAGGATAACATACCACGGTGCTTGCCTCTTAATTTTTCTCGCATTTGCAGGATCATCAAGCAATATTCCTTTCCTCAAGTAATTCATTAGAGGATCAATCTAGCTCGATTCATGATTGACTTGGGCAATTATTTTGACCTCTGTGTTGGATTTTTCAAGGACTTCAATATATACCTTCTGGTTGAGATAAAAGAATTTCGATGTCATCAAATGCGAGAGTGAATCAGCTCGAGCATTTTTCAATCTTGGCATTTGGATGATTTCAAGGTCATCAAAGTTTTTAGATAATTTTCTTATATTATGTAAGTATTGGAATATGATAGTATCTTTGGCTTCATAAAGACCTCATACGTATCTAATGATAAGTTGAGAATCGCTGAAGACTTTAAGTTTCTTGATATTGAGATCTTTGGCCATCTTAAGTCCCACAATGAGGGCTTCATACTCTGCTCCATTATTGAAAGTTTTAAAATTGAATCTTAGAGCATATTCAATGACAGCTCCCTCCGAATCTACCAATATCAAACCAGCACCACTTTCTTGGGCATTGGAGGCTCCATCAACATGCAAGAGCCAGCAAGCTTCTCTAGGGGCTTCCATGGCCAAATTTTCTTCAGGTATTGAGCATTCCACCATAAAATCAGCCAGTATTTGAGCCTTCATTGAGGGTCTGGGCCGATAATGGATATCAAATTTACTAAGTTTGATGGCTCATTTGGCTAATCGGCCAAAAGTATCAGGTCATTGAAGGATCGGTTTTCATGGTTGATTTGTTAAGATAATAATAGAATGAGCTTGGAAATATGGTCAGAGCCATTTAGCTATCATAATCAAAGAATAAATCATTTTCTTCATTCTAGAATATTGAGTTTCTACATCCCGCAGCAGTCTGCTGGACTAATAGATGGGCCTGTGTGTTCCTGCATCATCTCGAACTAAAATCGAGCTGACAATATTGGATGAAATAGATAAATATATGAATAAATTCTCACCTTTGACATGCTTTGATAGTAGGGTAATAGAGCCAAGGTATGCCTTGAGTTCATCAAAGGTAGCCTGGCATTCTTCTGTCCATCTAAAATCTTTGATTTGTTTCAATATTTTGAAGAATGGAAGGCATTTTTTAGTCGACTTGGATATAAATCTACTGAGTGACACTACTCATTCGGTGAGCCGCTACACTTTTTTTTATGGAGCTTGGGAGTTTCATCTCAAGTAACGCTTTGATCTTTCTCGGGGTTAGCTTTTATTTCTTTTTGTATTACAAGAAAATCAAGAAACTTTCCAACTATGACCTTGAAAGCGCACTTGTTAGGATTGAGCTTCATTTGATGGTTGTGGAGCTCTCCAAAAGCTTCTTCTAGATTGATGATATGTCGATCTTCCTCTATACTTTCTATCAGCATGTCATTTGAAGGAAAATCCTAATTTTTCGGACTAGGTTCGTTCAGATATGATCGAATCAAGAGATATATTTTAAAAATTTTTCTCTTTGATCCAAATCAGATCTGAGATGTTTCAAATCTAATTTTTATTATTCTAATAATTAAAATAAAATATAAATAAATTAAATCAGATGTAGTTTATCTTGATGTAGGATAATCCTATTATCCGTTGATGATCCTATAAGCAGTGGAAGGTTCTGGATCTAGCCACGCAAGTGCCTAATCTCTACCGATATCCACTCGGACTGAATTTAGAGATCCTCTTCTTCTCTATCACGTCTCTAAAAATCAAATCTGAATCTAATTTGGAGGATCTTCAAAATGACTTTCGAAGATTAGTAGTTGTTCTTTGCAGCAGTGCAGCCTTCTAGCTTTTTATCGTCTTTCTCTCGCCTAGATTGCACCAACTAAGATTCCAAACTTCTTTGGGCATGGAGAGGAGAGGGAGAAGATGAACTTGGCATAGAGGAGGAGGAGAGAAACAGCCTTGGGGCATGGAGAATTGAATTTTCATCTTGAGTTAGGCGTAGGATCTTATTTATAGACTATGCATGATCCAACTCCTCTTCATCCCAACCAATCACAATCCTTTGTGAAATCAAATCTAAATATGATTGGTGGGAATAGAGTTCCTTAGATTCATTCGTAGATGGTGCCTAAGACCAGTCAAAGTTGGTTCTTAGGAGGAGTCTATTTGAAATCCAAAAAGAAGATGGAGTCCCTATCCAACAGAAACTCCTGGGCGCCTCAAACAAGGGTGGCGTGCGTCCTCCTTCTTGCCAATTTTTGGTAGGAGGATAAGCCCCCACCAGCTCTCCAGTAGGTGCGTGACACATGGACAGAAGTCAAAATATCAATGGTTAATATTTGATCAGTCAAAGGTCAACTTTTGACCAAAGTCAAAGGACAAGAAATGGTAGATGACCAAAAATGGCAGGTATTGTCTTACAAAATAAGACAACCCTTTTTTTAACCTGGACAGACTATAGTCAGACCAAGTGAAGGCCTCTGATCGAGCATAAATTTCTTTGGCTCAGTCAGGACAACTATTTATGATAGTAAAAGAAGAACATTAGGTTCAATCGAGAGCTAGTATGATTTTCTTGAACCTAGTTGAATCTCATTCAGATCAATTAAATTGAATCAGTTCAATTGATGATCACCAGATTCAAATCCTTGTTTGTGTGACCTAGTTAGGTTTAGTTCTATATGGTAATGGGATATGTCATGATCTCTATCATCGACATCATCGAAACTCCTTTCGATGGATCAGAACTCTTCTGATTCGAACAGCTAGAATGATCGATCATCTAAATCATTCTAATTGCTTCCAAAATCCATCAGTGATACCTAACAGTATATGGTGGCAACCCATCAGAGCTGAATGCGAACCTCTTGGTGCAGTTACCTGTGTGATTAAGTTTTTTTATCTTGAGCCCCGATCAGATTAGGGTTAAGGTGAACTCGTCAAACCCTAGTTTCTATCATATGATGTAATCATTCGATTCAAATCCGATGTGAAAATCTAAATAGAAACTCTTTCTATTATTTCACTCTGCCATGGCCATGGGCTTCTGGACTTGATTCTCATGATCATCATAGGGCTGCTCTTCTACCACCGAGGTAGATAGATTCCATCTTGATGCAATTCAGTTCCTACAATGAACATGCTATAGCCAACATACACCTCAGAATTTCGAATGGCTAGGAGACCGAGTTATGGTGTAGTCAAACTATAACACCCTCAAGGTGAACTGTCGATGCACCTTAGATCAAAGAACCAGACACACCACTACAGCATCGAGTCAATCATTGATGAGAAGGTAGACTTTCTAATGACTACTCGAGGTGGTCACGCTCAGTGCCCTCATTCTCTAATGAGTACCTGTACTCTCGCTCCGATGTCTCCACACCGTAGACTCAAGACTCATCTACTAAAGAGAAGCGATTGTACACCAACCTTTCGGATCAATACCATCCTCATGATGATCCTATGGTCGGGAGCATTTTATGAGTTAATAATGATTATTCATGTCTTAAATTTTCAACTCTTGAAAATATGAATTATCATTACCATTAACTCAAAGGATGTATCACAGACACTAAATACACATATGTGATAGAAAATAACCCATTTTATTGATTATAGTCAAAATTATAATTTTGCCCCTAAAAGTGTATTACAAGTGTCAGCCAATTCTAGCTTCTAGGACACATATATCTAACATCATCAACATAGACTTTCATATTGCGATCGATCTACTACTTAAAAACTTTGTTCATAAGGCACTGGTAGGTTGCACCTACATTCTTTAATCCAAAAGGCATCATTTTATAATAATACAAATCTTTATTAGTTATAAATACCATATTTTCTTCATCTTTGAGTGCCATTCTGATTTAGTTATAACTAGAGAAGGCATCCATAAAACTTAGTAGCCTATGCTCCGAGGTAGCATCAACTAATTGATCGATTCTTGGCAGGAGGAAGCTATCTTTTGAGCAAGCCTTATTGAGATCAGTGAAATCAATGTAGATCCTCCATTTTTTGCTTGCCTTCTTGAACGTCACCACATTGGTGATCTAGCTTGGGTATTGAGCTTCTCTGATGAATCCTACCTTCAAAAGTTTGTCAACTTCCTCATCTATTACTTTTTGTCTCTCTAGAGCAAAACTTCTCTTCTTTTGTTTTATTGGTTTATGCTTGGGATCAATGTTCAACCTATGTACTATGACATCAGTGGAGATCCCAAGCATTTTTTAGGCTGACCATGTGAAAACATCAGCATTCTGCCAAAGAAAGAAAATTAATTTTTTCTTGAGGTAGGTATATAACCAAGCTCCTATTTGAACGGTTCTTTCTGGATCTCTTCCTAGAGGAATAGTGATGAGGAGTTCCATTGACTCACCTCGAATTTCATCAACCTCGATTTTAGTATCTAGATCAGATATTTTTATTAGTGAATTTTTGATCAGTTCCTTCATTTTAGATGCTATCAGGAAGCACTATCGGGCCATCGTCTAGTCTCCATGCATTTCCTCGATGCCCAGCCTAGTTGGAAACTGGACTAGCAAGTGATAAGCTGAAACTATAGCTTTTAGGGCATTGAGCCTAGGTCGGCCAATGATGGCATTGTAAGCAGACGAAATTTTGATGATCAAGAATGTGAGCTGTACTATTGGCTGGTATGGTTTTTTTCCAGTAGTGATTGGTAGTGTTATTTCTCCTTCAACTACTACAGAGTCGCCTAAGAATCCAACCGAAGGACAACCAACCTATTTCAAATTGGTAAGCATATTCATTTTGGAGAGAGCATTATAGAACAACATGTCTGTTGAGCTTTTATTATTAACTATTTTTTTTTATATCATAATTTGCTATCATCATGAAGATGATGATAGCATCATTATGGAGAGTCTGGACTCCTTGAGCATCATCATAAAAAAAAATGACATTTTTAGTGCACAGCCTCTTGGTAGAGGGACTCCTAGATGTCCCTCGAGGTCCGCTACTTTGAGTGATCATATTGATGATTTCCGCAGTTGATCGATTGTGCTTAGTAGCATCTTTAGATCTCTGACATGGCTTTAGGGTCTAGTTTGCTCGATTTTGGATGTACTTGCTGAGGTAGCCTCGGTGGATCAATGCCTCAATCTCATCCTTGAGCTGACGGCATTCTTTAATGTCATGCTCATGGTCCCAATGGAAGCGGTAGAATTTAATTTTGTTCCTTTTGTTAGCTGGAGCTTTTATGGGGATGGGGCAACAGAGATATTTCTGATTCACTATCTCCATCAAGATCTATGATCGAGGGACGGATAGAAAAGCGTAGCTATTAAATTTTTAGAGAGGACTTTGGGACTTTGGTTTTTTTCGAGGTGGTTCACTGCTGCTCTCCTGATTCTCGCATTCTTCCTTGCGGGGTCACTTCTTTTCCTTTTTTATTTTTTTTTGTTCAACCTCTCCTCTTCAGCATGAGCATACTTTTGAATTCTGTCCAGCATGGCTTCATAGTTCTTCGAGAAATTTTTGTTGAGAGATAGGTCAAACAATAATTTCTAAGTCCTCGCTTTAGGGCTGACATCGCGATGGACTTATTGAAATCTTTTACTTCCAAAATGACCGCATTGAAATGGGTCATGTACTCTCAGAAGGACTCACCCTCCTATTGCACTACGAAAAATAGGCTATCTGAGTGCTTCAAGTGGAGATGGTTGCTCTCAAAATAGGCCACGAAAAGCTTACTCAATTGATCAAAAGATGATATAGATCTAGGAAGGAGTCTAGAGAACCATATCCTAATAGATTTCTTGAGGGTGATGTGAAAGGCCATACAAAGAAGGACGTTAGATACGCCCTGAAGCCTCATTACATCGTGGTATCATTCAAGATGGTCTTAAGGATCCACGGAGCCATCGAATGGCTGAAGGGAAGGCATTTTAAATCAAGATGGAACCAGTTCATTTAGGATATCAGTGAAAAAGGGAGAGGTGAGATGAAAATCTTTTTTTATTTTGGGGGATCTTTCCAGGCTGTACCTTTTTCAGCTTCTTCTCTAGGTCCTGAAGCTTTTACTCAAGATCTATCTCTCATAGCAGAATCCTGTCGTAAGGAGTTGATTCAACTTCAAAGGAGTACTCATCTTCTTGATCTGGAAGGCGCACCTGGTGGTGTTCTTAAGAAATTGGGGGGTGGCTGGTCCATGACGTAGCTTCTTGGGGTTCTTATGGAATTGATTCTTATCGCCGCTCCATTACCTACTGTAGCTATTACATGACATTGGTCAGAGCCTAGACCTGCTGTACCAAAAGATTAAATTATTAGGGATCGATCATCGCTGGAGGATGGAACTGGACCATCTTTGGAGGGGCTACGGAGGAAAATGGAGTTGGATTTTACATCTTCTTAACAATTTTTCATAAACTTTTGGATTTTCTTTCCTCTAGCACCAATTTGTTGCTGCAAGGCTTCAGAAGGGAGTGAAGATCTTATGCTGGAGAGCCAGTTGGATTAGATTGACTTGGATCATTGAAGAACCTGCAAGAAAAGTTCAAGAACTGGTAGGGTATCCTCCGATTTAGGACCTTCCAATGCCTAAGTCAGCTGAGGCCTTGAGAACAGATAGTAGAAAGTGGGAATTCAGAAGATGGAATGAGAGGATTTTGGAAGGAATTCAATCTTCTTTTAGTGAGAAAATCGAGAACTGATTTGAACAGAGTTTCGGCTCTATGAATCTTAAGCCTAAGCTTACCTGGAGGAGTATCCTATCACCTATTTATAGAGAAGATTGCTTAAGCCGTTAGTTTGTTATGGCCAATTGGATTGTAGTTGTTGGCCATTTTGTCTTAGTGGCAATCGATTATAGTACAATTGGAGGGTCACAATCAGGCGGGAGCATAGTTGGTGCAAAACTAACTTTTCACATGTGTTGAGATCGATAAATCATCGATATAGATTATGATGAGGTCGGTGTTTTACCGATCTTCCATAACTAATGCTACATATTCTGCTCAAGTGTCATTTAGATCGATGAAAACATGACGTGTCGTAGATTTTAAGCTGCTATTTGCCTTCAGGCTGATAGAATACTGATCTAGTTTTGTGACTTGCTGGAAGGTCGACTAAATGCCAATCTCCAGCCAAATGTGGTGTATGAACTGGGAATGGTAGTTCACCAGCCTGAGTTTGATGTGGTCGGTATATTATCGATCTCATCTCGATCACTTTAACTGATTCTGACTTATTAGAAAACGACCATAGTTCCAGGTCGGTATTTTACCGACCTTGGACTGAGAATTATTGTTTATATATTTTTTGGGATGGTGGACCTTCTGATGGTGCCATGGGTCAAGTATGGACCATCTGTACCAACAAGTATTAAGGTGACAAAGGAAGTCTTCCACTCATTTGGCACTAGCTAGGTTCCAAAAGAATTCCTTGATAGCAGCTATAATTTCTTTTCTAATGACAAATTTGTAATTTTGCTTCTCCTTTTAAGCATGGTGGCCCTATGGAAAATGTTGGAACCACCAACCTTAAGCCATAGAAATCTAGATTCTCATCACCAAACAAATTCTTGGTGTCTCGGATTCTTGTTGTATTCCCTAGAAAAAGCCATCATAATCATCATGTTCCAGCCCCCCTGACAAGCCTTCTAAATTCTACAAGAATTTCACTTTAAATAGATAACCAACATCTGCTTTATTCCATCTTCTGGGTTCTTGTATTACCAATCTCAAAAGGAGAGGAGCTTTGAGACAGAGAAAATGATTCCTACATTTCCATGCACTTTTAACAACTTTAATATCACCATTAGACCATAGAAACCTCTCAAACCTAAATGGAACCAAATTTGTTAGGGTTGAAATAGAATTGGATACAAATCGCATATCAACTGTTATGGTAGTAATGTGAATGCCTTGGATGGAGCTGTCTGATGCCTGGATTGCCTCGGATCGGCACCAAGACATCAGTATTCTGAGGTCAAAATGCCTCATTCACTCTCTCCTGACCCCAAAATGATTCGAAGCACTTTATCAATCTCAATAATTTTTTTCCAAGATAAACGATGACATAGCTACGATTCAATCATGATCGAGCTATTCTCCACCAAGCCAGAAATGATGGAAGTAAATGAGAAATTTCAATCATGCCAGCAACAACCTTCCTATTCTGAAAAATGGCCACAATCTTGGAATGACGTGATTAGCGGAATGGAATAACAACCATGAAATCTTCTTCTACAAATACTAAAAAGCCTTGAGGATCTAGGTAGGCAAAAAAAAAATTTCTTTAAGAGAACTCGTTATTGCTTCCTAATTCTCTGCTGACTTGAGCATCAGAGGGTCCTTACTAGAGTTAAATCTTCCGATTTGGATTTTATTTTATAAGTCACTCCAGCACCTCCTACTAGAAGTCGACCACTCTGCTCTCACTTTAAGCAACAACAGATAGAGAAAGGGCTTTGCTATTCAAACATACCACCTAGAAAAGCATCTTCGTGCCTTACGGACGTCATTGCCTCCCATCAGGCGAATCTCAAAGGCGACGACCTCGCCCAACCCTCGATGGTAGAAGTTTCTCTGCCTCCTCAATCGGTCTATATGATAATGGACCAATTCAACATGCTCCTCCAGTAGGTTAATATATTGATGACTTCTCTTCAAGCAGTCCAAAATACTCTTGCACCCACTTCTGTAGTGCCACAGCCAAGTTAGGCTATCCCAATCCCTATGCCTCCTTCGAT
This sequence comes from Cocos nucifera, assembly GCA_006176705.1. Classification (NCBI taxonomy): domain Eukaryota; kingdom Viridiplantae; phylum Streptophyta; class Magnoliopsida; order Arecales; family Arecaceae; genus Cocos; species Cocos nucifera. The sequence goes on along the minus strand of QRFJ01000362.1, from coordinate 237,924 downwards.
GGTGCAGTTTGTTCCTCCTTCGGTGGTCCCAACTGCATGCCTTGCTGCGTTACCATTGCAACTGTTGGCCTCCAACCTACAACCACAAGCCAACCCCCTTTGAACATTCCTTCAAACTCTGAGGAGGAAGCAAACCTACCAGCGATCTATTAGCCCATAATCCAGGCATGGTTCAACCCTCGATCGCCATTCTCCTTAGTTGTTTGAGACGTATATGATCCAGGATCAAATTCTAGAGAAGAGGCTTCAAGAGCTCAACAAGCAAATTGAAGCCATTAATAAGACCTCTTCTTTCAAGCCTTATGATGGTTTCAATGGCGAACCTCCCTTCGACAAGAGGATAATGAGTGAGCCGCTCCTGTCTAACTTCAAGTTACCCTAGTTTGAGATCTATGATGGGACCACTGATCCTATCGATCATGTGGAGACCTTCAAGGTAGTGCTACTCTTTCAAGGATCATCTGATGCCATCCTCTGTCGGGTGTTCCCCACAACCCTCAAAGGAGTAACCCGATAGTGGTATTCGAGTCTGAAGTTGGCTTTCGTCCACTCTATTGAAGAGCTGATCCAGTTCTTGGCTGTGCACTTTGTCAGTAGCTGAAAGCAGCAAAAGTGATATGACTACCACAACACCATCCACCAGAGAGAAGAGGAGTCGATCTGCAGCTATGTTAGTCGCTTCAATGCAGCAACTTTGGAAGTCCATGACCTTGATCAATCAATCGTGATGATCGCCTTGATGGATAGATTATAGAAGAATGACTTGAGAAAATCATTAATAAAGTCCTTCCCATGGGATTATGCAAAAATGCTGAAAAAGGTGGTAAAATATTTTCGCCTAGAAGAATCTATTGATGATGATGTTCTTGCCAGTTCTGCCCTGGTAGGATCCAATAAGGAGCGCTCCCCTAAAGTGCAAAAAGCACATCATCGGCACTCTCAATCTCCACCTTGAAAGCAGAGGGTAGGAGGTCCTCTATGGAATCATCGATCTTCGAGTTCTCAAAGGAGGGACCGACAGCACTCTCCCTCGATGCGTTATCGTAACTACACGCCTCTGAATGTCTCCCAAAAAGAGATATTAACGTAGATCCAATACAAGCTCCCCTAGCCTTCGAAGATGCGAACAAAGTTTGAATACCATGATCCCATAAGATACTATTTCTATCATCGTGAATACGATCATGATACTAAGGATTGCCACCTCCTCCGAGATGCGATCGAAAGACTTATTCGCGAGTGGAGGCTCAATCGCTTAATCTGGGGAAGAACTTTCCTACGCTGACCTCCTCCAAGAGATCGACAACCATCTGATCAGCCTTAGCACCCCTTATCGGCACCAGCTGCAGAGGCAGATGGATCGATGGGGGTAGAAGAGTGATTTCTTTGAGATGAAATTCACATGATCACTAGAGGGTCATCGGATTCGATAGTGCAGAAGAAGCCGAGGCTCGAGGAATGGCTTGGAGATTCAATAACTTTTACTAAACAAGATGCGGAGGGTGTATAGCAGCCACATAATGATGTTGTGGTTGTAACTTTAAACATAACCGATTATAATATATACCGTATATTCATCGATAATGGAAACTCAGTGGATATTCTGTACTTTTTTGTCTTCTTCCAAATAGAATTTTCTCCCGATTGGTTATGTAAATTCAATACATCAATTCAAGGATTCTTCGAAAACTTGATAATTTTGGAAGGAATAATTAAGTTGCCCGTCATAGTAGGCACCCCACCACAATGGGTGACGTTCTATGTCGACTTTCTTGTAGTAAAACTCCCATCAGCCTATAATGCAATTCTCGAATGACCCAGTCTTTGGACACTGAAAGTTGTGGTCTCCAACTACCATGTAACAGTCAAATTTTTGACACTTAATAGAGTGGGGAGAATCTAAGGTGACTAGATGGTGGTGCGGCAATGCTTCACCGCCAGACTATAAGTAAAAGATCAGCCAAAAAGTCAGCCAGAGCTCTCGATAAGGCTCGATGCCCAAGATGACCTAATCGAGGGGCATGCTTAGCCGTCTGAGAAACTTTTAGAGATCCCTCTAAGGGAAGAAAACCCTCATCAAACTATGAAATTGGCTTATGCCTTGACCAGGTAACCAAAAGCTAGCTAATTGCTCTCTTGCAGGCAAATATGGATCTATTTTTCTACTCAACTACAGACATGCCCGGCATCAATCCAAAGATCATGGTTTATTATCTAAAGGTGGACCCAACCTACCACCCGATAAAATAGAAGAAGCGAAGTTTCATCCTAGAGCGTCAAAAGGCTATCATCGAAGAGCTCGACAAATTGCTCAAAATCGACTTCATCAGAGAGGCGATGTGTATTGATTGGTTAGCAAACATCATGCTAGTAAAAAAGGCGAACAGAAAATGGTGCATGTGCATCAACTTCACCGACTTGAATAAAGCCTGCCCAAAAGATAGCTATCCACTTTTTTGAATCAACCAATTGATCGATGCCACCTCTAGGCACGAGCTCCTTAACTTCATAGATGGCTTCTCTGGCTATAACCAGATCTGGATGGCACTTAATGATGAGGAGAAGATGGCCTTTGTAACTGACCAAGGATTGTTTTGTTATAGGATGATGCCCTTTGGTCTAAAAAATACTAGGGCCACTTATCAAAGGTGGGTCAATAAGATCTTCAAGGATCAGATTGGCCAAAATATGAAGGCATACGTAGACGACATATTGGTTAAAAGCTGTGAAACTTCTAACCATATCACAAACCTTCGAGGGACTTTCAGTGCTCTTTACTGATATCAGATGAGATTGAATCTTATGAAGTATGCTTTTGGAGTTACAGCCGACAAGTTTCTTGATTTTATGATTTTCTGTAGGAGCATCAAGGTCAATCTTGATAAAATTAAAGTGGTCCTAGAAATAACTCTGTCAAAAATGGTTAAAGAGGTATAATGTCTTATTGGTAAATTAACCTCTCTTAATCATTTCATTTCTAGATCAGTTGAGAGGTGCCTCATTTTTTTTCAGGTTCTTAGATAGTTGAAGAACTTCTAATGGACCCTTGAATGCCAAGAAGCCTTCGAGGAGCTAAAGAAGTACCTTAATTCTCCACCCCTGCTCACTAAGCCACAATCAGAAGAAGAGCTCCTCTTGTACTTGACCATTCTCTGATGGCTATCAATGCAGTCCTTGTTTGGAAAGAAGGATGGCTACAAAAGCTTATTTATTATACCACCAAGATCCTTCATGATGCAGAGATCAGGTACACTAGATTGGAAAAATTAATCTTCACATTGGTCATCACTGTAAGAAAGTTTCGATCCTACTTTCAAGCCCATACCATGGTACTACTTACTGACCAACCAGTTAAAATGGTGCTTCATTGGCTAGACACCTCGGGTTGAATCGCTAAATGGGCTTTGGAGCTCTCAAAATTAGACATACACTATCGACCGAGGCCCTCCATCAAGGCCCAAATTTTGGCCAATTTCATCCTTGGATGCACTATCCCAGTATAAGAAAATCCAGAAGGGAGCACCAAGGAGAAGCCGAGAACCCTTCAAGCTCAAAAGATAATGAAAGTTTAGGACTAAACCCTAAAGAATCATGGAACTTGTATGTTGATGGCTCATCTAGCTCATCCGGATTAGGAGCCGAACTCATCTTATCCAAACCTAAAGGAGAGGTACCGGCATACGTTCTATGCATTGAATTCTCCACTATAAATAATGAGGCAGAATATGAGACCCTGATTGCTGGACTGAAGATCACCAAGGAGGTCGAAGCCCAACATCTAAATGTCTTTAGCAACTCACAACTAGTGGTTGGACAAGTCAAGGGTGAATACGAAGCTAAAGAGGATAACATTAAAAGATACCTCCTTAAGGTAAAAAGCTTAACCTCCTCCTTCTCACACTTTGATGTATAACAAGTCCCAAGATCTCAGAATATCAAAATAGATGCCCTCTCAAAATTGGTGTCATCATTACCTGCTGACCTAAAGAAGGAGACCTACTTCAAAGTGCTGAGGACTTTGAGCTTGGAAGAACCTGCTGTCGTTCAATAGATCGATAAAGAGCCGAGTTGGATGGATCCTCTCCTGAAATATTTGAGATCGGAAGAGCTTCCACCAAATTGAAAAGAGGCTCAAAAAATTAGAAATAAGACCGCAAGATACATACTTCTAAACAAAGAATTATACAAGCAGTCCTTCTCTCTTCCGCTCCTAAAGTGTCTGCGCCCATCAGAAGCCGATTATGCTCTACGGAAACTTTATGAGGAAATCTATGAAAGTCATTCAAGGGGTAGATCCCTATCATACAAAATCCTCCACCAAGGATATTATTGGCTAACAATGCAACAAGATGCGCAAAACTTCATCAGAAAGTGCGATCGATGCCAACGAAATGACAGGATTCAACATCAACTGGCATCACTTCTGACCCCAATTAAAGCACCTTGGCCTTTCGCCTAGTGGGGTTTGGACATCCTAGGTCCATTCCCTCTTGCCTCCAGCCAACAAAAATTTCTTCTGATGGCTATTGATTACTTCATAAAGTAGGTAAAAGTCGAGCCTTTAGCTCACATTTTCGAAGCAAAGGTCAGAGACTTCATATGGAAGTTAATTATCTATCAATATGGACTTTTCAAAGTGCTGATTTTAGACAACGACAGATAATTCAATGGTGCAAAACTTCATGAATTTTGTGAGGATCATGGGATAGAGTAGCACTTCAGCTTAGTGGATCTTCCATAGGTGAATGGAGAGGTCGAAGTCACAAAGAAAACCCTCCTACAAGGCCTCAAGGCCCAGCTAGATCGGACTAGGGGGTTGTGGATAGAAGAGCTTTATCATGTCCTCTAGTCCTATCAAACTATCTAAAGAGTTTCTAGTAGTGAGATGCCCTTCAATCTGGCATTTGGAATCAAGATGGTAATACTGGTGGAGTTCGGGCTTTCCTCTCTTAGAGTCAAGGAGTATAATGAAGACACCAATCCTATTTGGCTAAGGGCCAACTTCGACCTGATCGAGGAGAGCAGAGAGCGTGCAGCAATGAAAATGATGGCCTATCACCAAAAGGTAGCGAAACACTACAATGCACACATGAAAGCCAAGAAATTCTGAGCTGGCGATCTTGTCCTTCGGCGAACCAAAATCTCGAAGACTATGGAGCAAGAAAAACTTGTGCTGAATTGGAAAGACCCTTACAGGTGATCTGCTCATGAACCTACTGTCTGAAATAATTGAACAAAAATCTACTCCCAAGACCATGAAATTAGGCCAATCTCTACATGTACCATTAGTAATACAAATGAAATAAATAAACCATTGAGTTCTTTTTTCAAAATTTTCAATTGATAATTGCATAATAAAATGAGTATGACTTGGACCGCTCAAAAATAAAGTTTCTTTGTTTGGGACTATAGCTTAGCGAACTCCTTGGATCGGAGTCATTTCAAAAATAAGATCCCTTCGTTCGGGACTACAGCTCAGCGAACTCCTTAGATCAGAGTCGCTTCAAAAATAACGTTCCTTTGTTCAAGACTACAGCTTAGTGAACTCCTCAAATTGGAGTTGCTTCAAAAATAAGATCTCTTTGTTTGAAACTATAGCTCAGCGAACTTCTCGGATCGGAGTCGCTTCGAGTCAAGAAAATTTCTAATTGAAGCAACGAAACCTTAGGAGATGGGATATCAGTTCAGAACAACTCTAAAAGATTCAAATTTATTATGAAGAAAAAGAAGATGATTCTTTATTAATAAAAATCCTTATAAGAGCAATATCACTATTACTTTTACAAAAAAAAAATTCACATTAGAGTTACAACAGGTCCTAGGAAATCAGGATCCTATTTATCACCTTCTCTTCATTAGAAATAAGGAAATGCAATTGGAAAGCTCGTTGGAGCTAAAATTGCATTCATCTGGTACTCGTTCTTCCATGGCATTGAGACTTTGGGAGCCCATAAGAGGTGCCTGGATTGAGGGGAGCGGCAAGCTAGAGGTGATGGAGATCCCTCCGAGGTTGAAATCAGATTTGCTTGGAATCCAATTCTTCATGACCTGAAACCAAGGGATCCTCCATTAGCTCTGATGCATGCTAGAAATGCTAGAAAATAATGGTTAGGATTGCATCAAAGCCTCCTATTGATGTCTCAAGACTACGATCTTAGATAAAACCATAGCTGACCAAGTCTTAGGGGAATAAGATGCAACCTTCATTGGTGCTCCCCATGGTGGTCCAACTCTTTCCTTCCTTCCTCCCTTTGTGGAGGTGGCATAACCTCGAGCGCCACCGAGGAAGCCGCAAGCCAAAAGTAATGAGGGAGATCCCACCAAGGTTGAAGTAGCATCCACTTGGAATCCAACTCTACCCAACCTCGGACCAAGAAGCTCTCGGATAATCCAAATACATGATAGATACCTCGGGAAAACCGTTAGGTTGATACTGAAATAACCCACCAAAGCATCCTGCATACGAGAAAGCTTGGAAGATAAGGTACACAACCCAAACCATCACTCTCGGGGATGGCTTGACTTCGTCCTCCTTCCTGATGGAAGCGGCGCACCAAGCAAGCATCGAAAGATCTATCATCGATTCTCTGCCCTTGTTGGACAAGAAAATGGTGATAAAGCTCTCTAGGCCAAAACAACGACCGCCTCCATGAGGAGAAGCAAAATGACAAAGATCTCAAGATCGAGAATGTAGATGCCCTGTGATTGGGACATCTATCGAGAGTCTTCCTGAAATAGGAAAGAACCATGGAGTCCCCACTGCCACCTTGAGCAAGCAATCAAGGCCACGATAGAGGAGACTAACTCCTTTCCCCTAGAGGGGTCTCACCACTCTATCTCCATCTTATAGAATATTCAAAATGTTGGTGATAGAAAGCAAGGCCCAAGGGGACTCCCCTTTATAAAGGAAAAATTTTGTCATAATGGCTTTGTCAAATCATTCCACGCACCCACCCATGATTGGTTAAATTCGTTGCTATGCGAATGTGCATCAAACTCTTACACAAGGATTACAGTTATGTCACTTCTAAAACTGTGCACATTCAATACTGCATAAGGAAGCAAGCTCCATCTATCATGTGAGCTCAGGTATGTGCTCTCAAGCCTTGAAAGCAGATGGAGAGAGCAAGGAACGACTGAAACCAACCATCAAAGAGCTTCAGTCAATGCTTCAATCGAGCCAGCCCGAATCTTGAGAGAGCCGGCTCGAGTAGAAGTTCAAAAAGTATATCAAACTGATACACTGGAAGGATAGGCCTGGATCCTATTAGAGCCAGCTCGAGTAGAAGTCGAGCCGACTCGGATCCTGAGACAGCCGGCTCTAGTAGCAGAGCAGAGAGCAATATTTCAAGCTCTCGTAGGAGACATCATAGTCGAGCTAACCCGACTACTAATCGAGCTGACTTGAATAGCAAATAGAATAGGACGTGGTTTCTGTTCTTACCTAGAATTGGGTTTAATCCTAGGGATTAGGGCCTTGGTTTGTGAGGTCCTAAGGGGCTAACCTATAGATTAGACTAGAGATTAGTCCAATGGGAGCGTGCATATGAGACATGAGTGTACATGAGCTCGAAGAGTGCATCACATTAGGTTAGCTAGGAAAGTTTTTGGATTGGGTCAATTTGACTAGGTATATATATACTCTGTATTGAGTTTGCAAATTAACATGAATGAAATACAAGCCCTTTTCTTCCTGAAAATTCTCTCTTCCTCTCTCGTTCTTCCTCTCTTCTCCTTGCCCTAGGGTTTTCTAGGATTTGATAGGATGGCCATCTATTTTCTTGGATCCTTATTGTTGTCTTTGCAATCATCAAGTAGCAAAGGATAGTTCTCAATAGAATGGTATCAGAGCAGCCATCTAGAATAATAGGAGCAACAATTGATATTAGAGCCCTGGTGTTAGATCTGGTGGAGGAAAGGTCAAAGATTCACTAGGATTATGGTAAGATGTTGAACAGATTTCTTTAAACACTGTTTATTCTCCTTTGTGTTTGGTTATTAAAAATCTGGTAGGGATGACATCGAGTACCATCAAGGCAAACTTTGGAAAATTTGATGGCAAGAAAAACTTTCATCTTTGATAGCAAAGGATGAAGGATCTATTGGTACAGAATAGAATCTACAAGGTCTTGACTCGGTAAAGACCGAAAAAGATTTTTATTGAAGAGTGGGAGGAACTTGAAGAGATAGCCTTCAGCAAGATTTGTATGTACCTCATTGATGAAGTTTTACCAGAAATCAACATGGAAACTACATTGAAGGGGCTTTGGTAGAAACTAGAGAAAACATATATGGATAAGAATATGACAAATAGGCTGTGGTTGAAGAAATAGCGATATAATTTATGAATGTCTGAAGAAAGAGATCTAGTTTTTCACATCCAGAAGTTCAATCAAGTTTGCTCGGATGTCATGAGCCTTGATGTGAAGATTGATGAGGAGAATAGAGCTCTCCTATTATTGTGTTCGCTACCAACAGTATATGATGGTCTCATTACTACTTTGATGTATGGAAAGGAGACATTAAACTTCGAGAAAGTGGTTGGAATTCTTAGGTCTAACGAGAGCGAGAGAGGCTAGTTAAAGAAAACCTTAGTTTATAGGTGCTTTCTATGAATGAGAGGCAAGGAAGGTCTAAGGAGCAGACTCAAGATAAATCTAAGGGCAGATCGAAGTCTCGAGAAAATCAAAAGAATTTCAAATGCAATAAGTATCATCAACCTGGTCATATTAGAAGAAATTGCCTACTTTTGAAGAACGAAAAGGGGAAGAATACTTCTAAGGATGGATTGACCAGTGAGAGTGGTTCTCTATCATCTAAAGATAATGGAGATGATATACTAGTAGTATCAGATGGAGTCATAGAGTATGATAACTACTGGACACTGGATTCAGTATGTTTCCATCATTACACTGCACATCGAGAGTGGTTCTCATCATATGAGAGATCTGATGAAGGAAGTGTTAGTCTTGAAGATAATCACCGATATAAAGTTACTGATGTTGGTATAGTCAGAGTGAGGATGTATGATGGTGTCATATGAATACTCAATAGTATGATGTATGTACCAGAACTAAAAAATAACTTGATATCCCTGGGTTGCTTGGAAGGACAGGGGTATGCTTTCAGTTGTCAGTCAGGTAGCAGATGTTTAAGAATTTTCAAGGATTAATTGGTGGTGCTGAAAGGGAGAAGACTAAGCAACAACCTATATATGATGGAGAACTCAGTAGTTATAGATAGTATAGAGGTATCTGTAGTAGCACAGGAGAAACAACTAACCTACAAGCTATGGCACTATTGTATAGGTCACTTAAATGACAAGGGGTTCACAAAATTAAGTAGGAGAGGTCCAATTCTAGTACTCAAAAAAGAAGAAGATGATCTATGTAAGCCTTGTATCTATGACAAATAGCATAGAGTTACATTTGCCAGTAGTACCAAGCAGAGTCAAGATGTTTTGGAGCTAGTTTACTCAGATGTATGGGAACCGGCATCTATTACATCTCGAGGTGGAGTGAGATATTTTATCATCTTTATAGATGACTTCTCTAGAAAGGTATGGGTATATCTGATAAGAAAAAAGTCAGATATTTTTGCCCAATTTAAAATCTAGAGAGCTGAGGTGGAGAAAGAGACAAGGTAGCCAATGAAGTGTTTAAGATCTGATAATGGAGGAGAATACACCAACCTAGTGATGAATACATTAAATATAACATAAAAAATATTAAAATCTATGCTTTTTTATTTTTTATTTATATTTGATACTTTTTATGATCTTTGCAAGAATAATTAATTTTAAAGCCTTAATTACAAATCAACTTAAAATAGCCCTCCAACACATGTAGATGAAACTCGAGTTCAAATTCAAGCTTGTTAGGAGCATGACATGCAAAGATACACAAGATGTGAAATAAGGATCCAAACAAAAAAAAAGAAGAAAATTAAAAAACAATAATTGGTGCTTTTGGCTGGGAAGCTATGGGACTTTGTCGAGGGTGATGCCACGTGGAACAGGAAGGGCCATAGGAGAAGCTATGCACGCTGGAGAAAAGAAACATGTAGGCGCGACACGAAGAGCCTGGCATGCGAATGCAGAAAGAAGAAAAAATATACTTTTGGAAATTATTCTAGAGCCTCAGCTCTCCTTCTTGCCTTATTTTTCATCCTTTTCATCCCATACATCCAAACCCTTTTATCATTTAATCCCATCCATCCATTCTTTCAGGATGCACCTTTTTATTAGTTCCACATCTAAAAGTTATGAAAATCTCCTTCCTTCTAACACCTATAAATAAAATCTAGTGCTACTACCTTGAGATCCATCTCTCCACATCACAATTCTTATAGGAGCCCATGTGATAGGCAAAAATATCCATCCATGAAATTTTTATCCATTTTTTTTCACTTTCTTCCATCTTTTCAATATACGAGAAGGAGAGTTAGCCAGGAAAAGATGTGCTAGAGGAGAGTTTGTATTTTTTTCTTATTTCAACTCTAGGTCCTGTTAATGGTTTAGGAGTTAGTTCTTATTTTGTATCAAGCTATTTTTTTTAGTTATAAAATTTTATTTTTCTTTAATTATCATTTATGCAATTTAATTTTTATAACTTTTAATTTTTACATATAGGATAGTTTAATTTTTATGCTTATTTACTTTCTGCATTTCTTTTATTTTCAGTAATTTAAATTTCAGCAAGTAGTATAGAATTTAATTTTAAATAGTTTTAAAATTTTAATTTAAATCATGTCTAGCTAAGCAATTCTTTGAGATTTATGATGAAGCTAAATCATGATTAGGAGCTCTTCTTAGGATTTCTCCTCGGCTTTTATTTTATTTAGAGTTCTTCTTCCTTCAAGCATCTTGCCTAAAGACTTTATGGACTATCATTGGATTTCAATCCCTTTATAATTCATGCTTGATTTGATGCAAGAAGGATAATAGGAAGAAGGCCTATAATTTTGTTAATTTCTTTTCTCTTCTTTCTTACGAAAAATTTTGATGGATTATTATTGGGTCAGAGTCCTTTCATAGTCCATACTTAGGTAACACAAGAAAAGCAGTTGAAAAGAGAGTTTCATAATTAAGCTGAATGCTTGTCCATGCATTACATCTTGATCAAGGAACATTATAAGAGAAATATTAAAAAAGGCTTTTTAAGTCATTAGTCTAGTGGATTCAAAAGTCCTAAATCTTTAGATTATTATTTTTTGAAATTAATTTACTGTTTAGTAGTTAGTAACAAACAATCTTCCAAATTCTTTATTAAAGCTCGCTTGAGCAAAGGTTTTGAATGTAATTTAAACATAATTCCTTATGAGATCGATCCGTACTCGCTAGACGTGCTACTTCATACATCGTGTGCTTGTGGTTAAATTTAAGACACATCAAATTTTTGGCACCATTGTCAAGAAATTGACATGTTTTAAATTATGTTCTAAATTTTTGTTCTTTGTATTTTTAGTTTAGTTTTAGTCTGATCTTTCTAACTTTCTTATCTTGCCTTGCAGTAAATTGATGAGTGCTGAAAATCAGATATGTAATCTAAACTTTTTTTTCTTTAGCAGTCTAATTTAATCTTAGTTCATTATTAATTTTTTTTAAAACTTGTTTGTTCTTATTGGTTGTGCATAAACATATCTAAACTATTTTAAGGGTACAAATCTAAATAAGATAAGGTAGGAATTTCATCATCCTTGTTTAGCCCACAAATAACTTTTCTCATTTGCTTTCACCCTAATCCTTAAATAAAATCAATCAGACGTCAACCCTAGGAACATCCAAGCTCATTAGGATAAGGCATCCGAAAGAGTTGGACTAGATCAGGATTGGCTAGTTGACTGGTGTCTAGGAAAGAATTTCAGGGACAAAAGCCCGAAGAAAGCTGATTCTTTAATTGGTTCCATTCACTTACCTGACCAATCTAATTGGTGTCTAAGAAAAGCAACGAGAGGACTCCCACCGATCTTATCCTTATTTGGCTAGTTGGCTAGTTGGTTTTTGACTTGGAGGGCTTCAAGACAGCTTTGGTAGTTAGGAGTGGTCTAGAATTAAGATAACCTAGGATAGATATTTGCTTGATAAATATTTAAAAAATAAAAAAATAAAATCTTAACTAATTCCTTTTTTTCTTCTCTTTTTGTTAAAAAAAATTTTAAAAATAAAAAAATAAAAAAATAAAAAATAAAGTAAAATTTTCACTTTCCTCATGGAGGAGGATATCGGATCGACTAGTTAGAATTGATTCGATTCTTGTTTTAAGCTTAAAATTTTCTAAAATGGAAGAAATCAATCAGCCCCAAACTCTTAAGGATTTATGTTATTCAGTTGGATCCATCCAGCCTTCTTGCATCAGGTTGCCCCAACCTACTATAAATAATTTTGAAATTAAATTCCAAATGATTAATATGCTTCCAAAATTCACTGGAATAGAGGATGCATATATATTCATTAGAAAATTTGAAGAAGTTTGTGCAACCATGAGGCTGCAATAACTTTCTGAGGATGAGATCAAACTAAGATCAATCAATTTTGCCCTTAAGGATAATACAAAAAAGTAGTTATACAGCCTGCCAAATCAATCTATCACTTCCTTGGAGGGCTTTGTAAGAGTATTCTTGAAGAACTACTTTTTCCATCATAAGACATCTAGAACTAGGAACGAGATTAATCAATTTTACCAATTAGCTGGTGAGTCATTCTGGAAGTATTTCGATCATTTTAAAAATCTCTTGACCCATTGTCCATACCATGGAATAGAGACTTGGAGGCTATGCTAAATAATTTATGAAGGACTAGACTTAAATTTTAGAACCATGCTAGAGTCCATGTGCCAAGGTCAATTTGTGTATAAAGAACCTAATAAGGCTTGACAATTTCTAGAAGACCTAGTTGAGAAAGGTCTACAATGAAAAACAACTAGGAAACCAGAAAGACCAATACCTTCAAGAGGTGGAATGCATCAAATGCCAACATCCCTAGCTGCAGAGGCTAAAATTGCAACTCTAACACATAGGTTAGAGGCCTTAGAACTATAGAGACCAGTCAGTATAAATCATGTATCTGCACCCATGTACAATGGATGTAGTGCATCAGGCCATGTCCTTGAAGAATGTCCTCTCCTAATGAACCCAACTGGAACCACATGTGCACAAATGAATACTGCATACCAAAAATCAATGAACAATCTTTATATATAACCCAAGATGGAGGAATCATCCAAACTTCTCATGATCATAGAACCCTAATGTAGGCGGTCCTAGTTTCAACCAGCAAAATCCAAGGCCCAACCCTGTGTTAAACAATCCACCAGATTTCAATAATCCTGAAAAGAAACTCGATTCTTTAGAAAAAAATTTGGAAGTCTTAGCCAAATCCAATGCTGACACCAATGCTACATTGAGTAATTTCATGCAAACCATAGGCCAACTCCTAAATGTTAACACCCAGGCCATAGCCTGTTTAGAAATATAGGTAGGTCAGCTAGCCTCTACCATGAATAAGCAAGAATGAGGTAGGCCGTCTAGCTAACCTGAGCCCAATCCAAGAAACCAAAATGATCCACAATCCCAATAGGAAAATCAAGTCAACCAAGTGAATGCTATTTACTCATTAAGATTGGAGAAATAGGTGGATAACAAGGTAGGTACATCTGATAATAGAGAGGACTCAGCTGTCAAGCAACTTTACGAGCAACCTACCTTACATACTCATGCTCCTGACTTTGATAGTACACCTAGCTCAGCATCCACGACTCCTAGAGCTTCTTTCCCAAATCGATTAAGGTCCAATAAATAATCGGAATACTTGGATAAAATGTTAAAGGTGTTTAAATAAGTCCAAATAAATATTTCTCTACTAGACATGATCCAATAAGTACCGACCTATGCTAAATTCTTAAAAGACCTTTGCACCAAGAAGAAGACCACTAATGTACCCAAGCGAGCATTCTTGGCTGCAAGTATGAGCTTATACTTATCAAGTCACATGCCAATAAAATATAAGGATCCAAGATCTTCGACAATTTCATGTGTTATTGGAGAAATCCAAATTGAGAAGGCCTTGCTAGACTTAGGGGCTAGTGTAAATATTTTGCCCTATTCAGTTTCTGAAGAATTAGGATTGAAAAAACTTCAGCCAATAGGGATCACGTTGCAATTAGCAGACCGATCTTTTAGGATCCTTAAGAAAATAGTAGAAGATGTTTTAATCAAGATTGACAATTTTATCTTTTTTATAAACTTCATCATCTTAGAGATCGAATCAGTTTCAAATCCCAAGAGTCATATCCCAGTTATTTTAGGAAGATCTTTCCTAGCTACTGCTAATGCTGAAATCAACTATCAAAATGGACTTATGAAGTTACTTTTTGGGAACATGACCATTGAGTTAAATATATTTAATCTAGAATAGGAATCCACTCAATATGCTAATGTAAATATAATCTAAGATGAAATTTACGAATCCATTGATATTAGCAATAAGGAAGTCGATCTCAAGTCAAGTATTTGGCTAAACTATGAACCTAAAAATATTGATGAAATTTTGATTGACCATAGAATTAGCCAAAAATGGGAATCTCCTACTAAACCTCTCATGAAAATAACTAAACCATCACCCAAGCGATCAATAGAGGAGGCATGCAAATTAGAATTGAAACCTCTCCCCAAGCATCTCAAGTATGCCTATTTAGGTTCAATGGAAACCTTGCCCATAATTATTGCATCAGACCTAAATCCTAAATAAGAAAAGAAATTGTTAGAAGTCCTGAAGAAAAATCAAGAAGCAATAGACTGGACCATGACAGATATTAAAGGAATAAGCCCCTCCATAGTTCAACATAGGATACACTTAGAAGAAGGGGCTAAACCAATTAGAGATGCTCAGAGAAGACTCAATCCAACTATGAAAAATATAGTCAAGAAAGATATTTTAAAATTACTTGATAATGAAATAATTTATTCCATCTATGATAGTTCTTAAGTAAGTTCTGTGCAAGTAGTATCCAAAAAGTCCAGGATAATAGTGGTCCAAAATGAAAAAAATAAACTTATCCCAGCTAGAACCCAAACAGGATGGAAGATCTATATAAATTACAGAAAATTGAATGCGGCAACAAAGAAGGATCACTTTTCCTTGCCATTCATCAACCAAATGTTGGAAAAATTACGTGGATAATAGTTTTACTATTTCTTGATGGATACTCCGGTTATAACCAGATCCTCATAGCGCTTGAAGATTAAGAAAAAACTACATTCACCTATCCATTTGGAACCCTTGCCTATAGGCACATGTCTTTTGGATTATGCAATGCACCAGCGATCTTCTAAAGATGTATGATCAACATTTTTTCTGATATGGTTGAATATTTTCTAAAAATTTTTATGGATGACTTTTCTATCTTTAGCCCCACCTTCTTCGAATGTTTAGATCATTTAAGACTTGTCCTAGAAAGATGTAAGGAGACACACTTAGTTCTCAATTGAAAAAAATGCCAATTCATAGTTAGAGAGGATATAGTTCTTGGCCATGTAGTTTCAAAAAAAGAAATTGAAGTAGACAAGGCCAAGGTAGACCTGATTGCAAGTCTTTCACCATCCAAATCTGTTAAAAAAATTCATTCATTCTTAGGACATGATAAATTCTATAGAAGGTTCATAATCAATTTTAGCAAAGTGGCTCACCCATTGACTAATTTGTTAACAAAAAAAATAAAATTTGAGTTCACTTCTAAGTGCCTAGAATCTTTTGAGTTCCTTAAAAAGATACTTATTTCAGCTCCCATTATTCATCCACCTATTTGGACTGAACCATTTGAACTCATGTGCAATGCATCTAATCATGCTGTAGGCGTAGTTTTAGGTCAAAGTATTGATAAGTTGCCTAGAGTTATTTACTATGCCAGTAAAATCTTAAATGATATGCAGCTTAATTACACTACCATAGAAAAGAAATTCCTAGCCATTATTTTTGCTCTTGAAAAATTTAGGTCCTATTTGGTTGGATCTCACACTATTGTGTATACTGATCACTCAGCCATTAGACATCTCCTAGCAAAGAAAGATGCCAAGGCATGCTTAATTCGATGGATCTTGCTCCTTCAAGAATTTGACCTAAAAATCAAGGACAAGAAAGAAATAGAGAATGCAGTAGCTGATCACTTATCTCGAATCATAATCGCACCATCTAGTGAACCACCTATAAATGAATCTTTTCTTGATGAGCAACTTTTGTCTATGTCCATTGAACCATGGTATGCTGATATTATCAATTATTCAGCCATTGATAAAGTTCCTTCCCACTGGACCACTTAGGACAAGCACAAATTCTTTGCCCAAGTGAAGTATTTCATTTGGGATGATCCATACCTATTCAAATAGTATCTTGATCAAATTATTAGGAGGTGCATCTCGAATAATGAGGTTAGAAGTATTTTATCTTTCTGTCATGACCAAGCATGTGGTGGTCACTTCGCATCTAAAAAGACAGCTGCAAAAGTCCTCTAATGTGAATTTTATTGGCCCAATTTATTTAGAGATGCTCACGAGTACTGTAGAAGTTGTGCTCGATTGCAACAAATGGGTCGAATCACTAAGAAAAACATGATGCCACTTAATCCAATCTTGATAGTCGAAATTTTTGATGTATAGGGGATTGATTTCATGGGACCATTTCCAAACTTCTTTGAAAATGAATATATCTTAATAGCTGTTGATAATATCTCTAAGTAGATAGAAGCTATTCCTTATAGATCTACTGATAACAATGTGATCATTAAATTTCTCAAAAAAATATTTTCTCCCATTTTGGTACACTTAGAGCAATTATTAGTGATCGGAGGACACACTTTTGCAACCGATCCTTTGTTGCATTAATGAAAAAATATAATATCACCCATAAGTTGACCAATCGTATCATCCTCAAACTAGTGGGCAAGTAGAAGTATCCAACAAATAAATCAAATAGATCCTAGAAAAAACTGTTAATGCCAATAGACAGGATTGGTCCTTGAAACTTATAGATGCACTCTGGGTATACTGCATCATCTTTAAGACCAACCTAGAAATATCTCTTTATAGGATTGTGTTTGAAAAATCTTGTCACTTGCCTATTGAGCTAGAACACAAAGCTATGTGGGCCATCAAGAAATTAAATATAGACTTGGATGCAGCCGAAAACTATAGGAAGCTTCAGATTAATGAATAAGAAGAACTTAGAAATGAAGCTTATGAAAATGCCAGGTTGTATAAGGAACGAACAAGAGTATTTTATGATCAAGCAATTCTTAGAAAATCTTTTACTCTTGGATAGAAAGTTCTCTTATATAATTCTAGATTACACTTATTTCTTGAAAAGCTGAGATCTAGATGGACAGAACCTTTCTTTGTTAAAGAAATCTTTCCGCATGGGGTAGTAGAAATCTAAAACCCAAGCAATGGTGCTGTGTTTAAAATAAATGATCAATGATTAAAACCATTCTTGAAATTACTTATTTAAGTTATTGAGGAAGCCATGGTTCTCTGTGAACCAACATATCTCGGTTGATCTATTTTCAGCATTTAGTTTGGCTGAAGACTTTAAAATTAGCGCTCCTGGGAGGCAACCCAAATCCTTGCATTTTAAATTTTTTTTTTAGTTTATTTAGGTCTTACTTCAATAAAGTCAATGATAAATAAGTTAGGGGGAAGAACTAAATATGCATCTTCAAGAATATCTGAAGATACCTACTGAACCAAGGACACATCAAATCAAGTGTATTCTTTTTTTTTACTTATTATATTTTTTTATTTTTTTTATTCCATTGAGGATAATATAGAATAAGTTGGAGGGTGAGGGATAAACAATAAACTTTACTTTGAACCTTTACAAATTTATGGATATTCATATAACTGACTATGCTTCAGACTTGAGTAACATTGATATTTTAGTAGTATTTGATGCACACTTTAGATAAGTTATGGAGTATCGAGGAACTACATATTAATAAAATTTAACAGAAGGTTGAGTCTAGAATAAAAATTAATTTTGAGCATTTCTAGCCTTTCCTATTAATATCCAAAGAGAGTCGACTTTTTATGGATTTAAGTGGTATATGTTGATGCATATAGTTCCTTCAAAAAAAAAAGAGAAAGAAAAAAAAATATTGATTTTTCATCGAGTAACCGGATCTCGTCGCCTAAGTAAGCAATAATATTCACATCAAAAAATGGATAATATTAAAAAAAAAAATTCATACAGTCAAGTCTCAATCCATAGCTTGTTTCACTCGAGTCAGTAAGTCTGAGGGATGTATTACACCTAATGCCCTAAAGCCAATTGATTTGGGAGTCATTGACCTAACACTCACTATAAGGGTTGAATAGAAAGCTTAAAGGGTTAAGGCATTGCATGGACTATATCAAAAAAAAAAAGAAATGATGAAGGAATGGATATGCAAATATAAAACTACTAGCCTATCTTAGAGTTAGACAATCCAAGGATAAAGGTAGGAGTGAGTCATGAAAAAGCTTTTATAAAATTTTATATTCTTTACTCAACCATTCTATCGAATAGCTTTAATATCCCAATGACCTGCTTAATAATTTTCTAGGTGGATATCTTTTACTTCTAAAATTATTAAATGAATACTCATGCCAAAGAGAGTCAGTATTATATATCAATATTTCTTTTACTCGAGGATGAGTAAAGTTCAAATTAGAGAGTGTGATGAATACATTAAATATAATATAAAAAATATTAAAATCTATGCTATTTTATTTTTATTTATATTTGATATTTTTTATGATCTTAGTAGGAATAATTAACTTTAAAGCCTTAATTATAAATCAATTAGAAATGGCTCTCCAATACATGTAGATGAAGCTCGAGTCCAAATTCAAGCTTGTCAGGAGTACGACATGCAAAGATACATAAGATGCAAAATAAGGATCCAAATAAAAAAATAAAAAATAGAAAATTAAGAAAAGAATAATTGGTGCTCTTGGCTGTTGGCCGTTGGGTTTGGCTAGTGCATTTAATGTGAAATGGGAAGCTATGGGACTTTGTGGAGGGTGACGCCACATGGAAGGGCCATGGGAGAAGCTATGCACGCTGGAGAAAAGAAACATGTGGACGCAACAGGAAGAGCCTGGCACGTGAATGCGGAAAGAAGAAAAAATATATTTTTAAAAATTATTCTAGAGCCTGGCTCACCTTCTTGCCTTATTTTCATCCTTTTCATCCCATCCATCCAAATCATTTTATCATTTAATCTCATCCATCCATTCTTTCAGGATGCATCTTTTTATTAGTCCTAATCTAAAAATCTGCTTCCTCCTAACATCTATAAATAAAGTCCAGTACCACTATCTTGCGATCCATCTTTCTACACCACAACTCTTATAGGGGTCCATATGACAGGCAAAAAAATCTATCCATAAAATTTTTATCCACTTTTCTTTTACTTTCTTCCATCTTTCCAACATACGAGAAAAAGAGTTAGCCAGAAAAAGGTATGCCAGAGGAGAGTTTGTATTTTTTTTGTTTCAAGTGCAAGCCCTATTAATGACTTAGAAGTTAGTTATTATTTTGTATCAAGCTATCTTTTTTTTAGCAATAAAATTTTATTTTTCTTTAATTATCACTTGTGCAATTTAATTCTTGCAATTTTTAATTTCTGCACATATGATAGTTTAATTTTCATGCTTATTTACTTTCTATATTTCTTTTATTTTTTATAATTTAAATTTTAGCAAGTAATATAGAATTTAATTTTAAATAATTTTAATATTTTAATTTAAATCATATCTAGCTAAGCAATCTTCTGGGGTTTGCGATAAAGCTAAACTATGATTAGGAGCTCTTCTTAGGATTTCTCCTAGGCTTTTATTTTTTTAGGGTTCTTCTTTCTTTAAGCATCTTGCCTAGAGACTTGATGGACTATCATTAGGGTTCAATCCCTTTATAATTCATGTTTGATTTGGTGCAAGAAGGATAATAGAAAAAAAGCCTATAATTTTATTAATTCTTTTTCTCTTCTTTCTTGTGAAAAATTTTGATGAATTATTGTTGGATCAGAGACCTTTCATTATCCATACTTAGGTAACATAAGAAAAGCAGTTAAAAAGAGAGTTTTTAATTAAGGTGAATGCTTATCCATGCATTACACCTTGATCAAGGAATATTATCAGAAAAATCTTAAAAAAGGCTTTCTAAGTCATTGATCTAGTGGATTCAAAACTCTTAAATATTTGATTATTATTTTCTAAAATTAATTTACTATTTAGTAGTTAGTAATATATAATTTTTTAAATTCTTTATTAAAGCTCGTTTGAGCAAAGGTTTTGAATGTAATTTAAATATAATTCCTCATGAGATCGATCCATGCTCGCTGGACGTGCTACTTTGCACATTGTGCACTTACGGTTAAATTTAAGACACATCACCTAGCATTCAAAAGATACTATAAGAAAAATGGCATAAAACACCATTACACAATGAAGATAACCCCTTAGTAGAATGGTGTCATGGAGAGGACGAATCAAACATTGACAGAGAAGGCTAGGAGCTTGAGGCTGTAGGCATCACTGCCCAAATTCTTTTCGGATGATGCTCTTATTTATTCTTATTTTCTTATTATATAGGTCTCCCCATAGAAAATTGAATGGAGGACTTTCAGAAGTTGTCTAGAGTGGAAAGAAGGTGGAGCTAGGCCATCTAAGGGTATTCGGCTGTCTGCATATGCTTTGATAGAATAAGCCGATAGGAGCAAGTTTGATCTAAAGTCACAGAAGATTGTATTCATCAGATTTTGATGAGGTGTGAAGAATTTTTTGCTGTAGGATTCATAACTTTAGAGGAGTATCATCAGTCGAAATGTGATATTTGATGAGAAAAGCATCATATTGAAATCAAAAAGTGTAGATGAAGTTATTAAGACAACACAAGATAGTATGGGACAGCTCTCGGATATAGGTGATTTGCCCTCAATATCAACCTCAGGTCGTGTTCAGTGAAGTTGGGTAGGCATGGTGTTGAATCTATAGAAGTTCAGTAAAGAGAACAATCTATCCGAAAAGAGGTGCAGAGGCAGCCACAGGCAATAGGCTTGTAGAATACCGCAAGAGAAGTGCCACTGCACAAGCCGAAGCACATTGTTCACAAACTGGTGCGATATGGTATTGATGAGACTATCTCTTATGCTCTCATCACTGCCAATGGAGATCCAGAGAGCTTTGGAATGACCATGAAAAGTCTAGATCGAGAATCATGTATATAGGCTGGAGGAGATGGAGTCTCTCAAGAAGAATCGGACATGATAGCTGGTGGATCTACCAGATAATGCTCAACCCATTGGCTCCAAATAGATTTTCATCAGAAAAGAAGCACCTTCAGAGCAAGGTGGAGTGAGGTACAAGGCTAGACTGATAGCCAAAGAATACTCACAGAGAGAAGAGATTGATTACTCAGAGATCTTCTCTTCAGTTGTCAGACATACATCCATTAGGATGATGTTGAGTATAGTTGTTGCTCATGATTTGGAGCTAAAGCAAATGGACGTTAAGACAGTATTCCTCCATGGAAATTTGGAGGAGAACATATACATGGAGCGGCCATAGGACTTCAAAAAGCCTGGGTTAGAGGGAGAGGTCTATTTACTGAAGAAATCGTTGAATGGGTTGAAGCAGTCTCCTAGATAGTGGTACAAGCGATTTAATATATATGAGAAGTATCAGCCTTTCTAAGTGTGATCATGATCCGTATGTATATGTGAGATCTTTGGAAGATGAATCTTGGTTATATCTACTCTTGTATGTAGATGACATATTGGTAACATAGAAAGAATAAGCAGGTTGTGTAGGAGTTGAAAGGAGCTTTATCTCAGGAGTTTGAGATGAAAGACTTGAGGCCTATGAAGAAGATCCTAGGTATGAAAATTATCAAGGATAGAATCAAGAGGCTGCTACATCTATCTCAGGGAGGATATATCAAGAAGGTCTTAAAGAGATTTGGAATGAAGAAGGCCAAACCGACAGAGCTGCCACTTATCGAGCATGTTAGACTCTCTAAGACCATGTCACCACAGATTGAGATGGAGGTTCAGGAGATGAAAAAGGTTCCATATGCTTCTAATGTGAAAAGCATTATGTACTCTATGGTATGCTACAGGCTAGACTTAGCCCATGTAGTGAGTCAAGTGAGCAAGTTTATGGCTCAGCATGGCAAAGATCACTGGAGAGCACTGAAGAGTATCTTCAGATACTTGGTAGGTTTAGTTGGGATTAGCATCTGCCATGGTCAGCGGGAAGGTGCTGAGGAACATCTTAATATGTCTAAAGAGGCTCGAGAGCTAATAGAGGGATTTGTGGATACAGATTTTGCTGGAGATATGGACACTCGATGTTCAATGATAGATTTTGTATTTAGCTTGTATGGAGGTCCAGTCTTATGAAGATCATGCTTGTAGTCGATTATGGTCTTATCTACTACTGAAGCAGAGTACATTATATCACAAAGACAGCGAAGGAAGCTCTATGGCTAAAGGACTTGATGCTGGAGATAGGATTCCCACAGGATGCAGTCAGGATGTATTGTAACAACTAGAGTGCTTTGTTGCTCGCACAGAACTCTGTGTATCATATGAGAACCAAGCACATTGATATCAGAGACCACTGAATTAAGAGCTAGTGGAGGATGGAGAAGTGGAGCTGGTGAAGGTTTATATCAAAGAAAATCCAGCTAATGTGCTTACAAAGGTACTTCCATGAAATAATTTTCATAATTGTATAGTACTGATGGGGTTGATGGATAGAGCTGAGTTCACAAGAACTTGGGAGCATCAAGATAGAGATTATGAGCTTAGGTATGGTGCTCTCAAGCCTTGAAAGCAGGTGGAGAGAGAGCAAGGAGTGAATGGAACCAATCATCAAAGAGCTTCAGTCAATGCTTCAATCGAGCTGATCTGAACCTTGAGAGATTCGGATCGAGCAAAAGTTCAGAAAGTATATCAGGCTAACACACTGAAAGGGCAGGCTCGGTTCCTATCAGAGCCAGTCCGAGTAGAAGTTGAGCCAACTCAGACCCTAAGATAGTCAGCTCGAGCAGCAGAGTAGAGAGCGATAATTCAGACTCTTGCAAGAGACATCACAGTCGAGCCGACCTGACTGCTGATCGAGCTAGCTCGAGCGGCGAATAGAATAGGACGTGGTTTCTATTCTAACCCAGGATTGGGTTTAATACTAGGGACATAGGGCCTTGAATTGTGAGGTCCTAAGGGGCTAACCTATGAATTGGACTAGGGATTAGTCCAATGGGAGTGTGCATATAAGACATGGATGTACATGGGCTCGAAAAGTGCATCACATTAGGTTAACTTGGAAAATTTTTTGGATGGGTCAATTTGATTAGGTATATATATACTCCGTAAATTAATATGAATGAAATACAAGCCCTTTTCTTCCTGAAAATTCTCTCTTCCTCTCTCATTCTCCCTCTCTTCTCCTCGTCCTAGGGTTTTTTAGGGTTTGATAGGATGGCCATCTATTTTCTTGGATTATTGTAGCAGTTTCTGCAATCATCAAGTAGCAAAGGATAGTTTTCAATAGATTGGTATCAAAGTAGCTATCTGGAACAATAGGAACAACACGTCAATCATGCACACAGTTAGCGAGAAGATTGATTCTTATACCTTTTCAGCTCCTCAGATCGAAGTAAAACAAACAAGAAAGAGATTTGAAAAGGAGAAATCTTCAAAAAGTAAAAGACCTTCATTCATTAAAAGTTTTCTTTACAAGGACTTCTAACAATTAGAGAAAATACATAAGGAGGGTCAAGATACGTCCTTCGGATTGGATTGTTCCCCCAACACATCAGCATCAATTACCTCTAAGTTCCCATCCAAAAAATCTAGATTTATTCCTAGATAAGGAGAATCTACCTCACTTCAAATAGAACGCCTCCCTTCGTCATAGGCATCGACAGTAAATCTATCTTTGTCATCTTCAAATTCTTTCGATGCTTGGAACTTCTCGATGGCTCTTATAGTAGCAACCTCAAGCTATGCCTCCATGTTGCTCTGTAGTGTGGCCATCCTCTCCTCTGCATTGTTTAACATAGCTTGAGCCCCCACCTTAAATACCTTGGCTTTGACAAGTCGAACTTTTAGCACCTCCATCTTCGAGGTCAAAGCCTCATTTACACCTAACAAATGAGAATTCTCCTTAGTAGACTTCACCAACACCACCTCGGCATCCTGGACCCTCTTCTCAATAGCTTCAGCCTTGGTAGAAGCTTCTCCAGCCCCCTTTGATGTCCTATCCTTGGTGACCTTAAGCATTTTGACTTCAGTCCTATACCTCATCACCTCGGAAGATAGCTCGAAAGTACATTCTATGAATTCATTTAAATAATGAACGAGCTATCAAAACATTCACTAAAATTTATGATAGAAATGTTTCATAATAAAAGAACTAACCAAAGTCTGAGGATGCACACCCTTAACTTACCCGAAGAAAGCAGTCCATTGCTTTGCGCCTCCTCGTCTTTAGAGACTTGGTCAATAACTTTGTGGCATCGATCGGATAGAGAATGCTAGAGAATGCCTTGCATGCCAGGCTATAATCCTCCAAGATGGAACCATGTAGCTCCACTCTAGCTGATGCAGTCCTAGAAGACCCTGCAATCGTAGTAGGCTGTGCTTCGGCTATCGGAGCATCAAGGGTCCTCGCAACCTCAACTGGTTCTCCCTCAAGAAAAATTTTAGAAACATCGGGAGCTGGCAAGCTTAGAACGGTCTCGCTGAATAAGCATTTGATAGGGCTCCTCTAACCTTCTTTAGGAATCAGAAGGTCTGAGCCATGCAAGACTTGTACGATCTCAAAGCCCTTAATAGCTGGAGGTTCAAGATCTTCCAACCTTGAAATCGAAGGCACAAGAAGAAGGCCGACCTAAGCACAGGCAGATTTACCACTTGTCGTCTCCATCCTTCTCTTCCAAAAGGTCTTAGAACCCAACAATTATGGCAAATTTGGATCTGCTCCTGCAACCAATCATGCTTATCCATCGATATCAGATTTTGGAATCTAGAAAAGCAAGATTAATTATAAGAGTGAAGAGTGGATATATACCTTCAGGACAGCTCGAGCTGATGTCCATGTTAAATAAGCTCTGCTAAAAAAGAAGCGCTTTTAGCTTTGGAATTTCAAAACCCTGCAAAGTCTTCAAGTCTTGCACTAGATGCTGATCGAGTGGTGGTTCCTTTAGCATAGCCTTCTGTGGCTCTCTCCAATCCACAAAACTCCACTCTTCGCTTAAAGAGTCGAACACAAACAAGAAGCACTCCTTCCAACCTTGAATGATGGTAGGGGCACCTCAAATCAAAGAAGGGGTATTCTTCTTGCTTCTAGGGGTTATGTACCACCATCCATGGGAACCAGGATGCTTCTTCAAAGTGAAGTAATAACAGAAAAGTGCAATGCTAAGCTCAATCCCAACCAAAACACATATTGTGATAAAATCATAGATATGTTGCCACGAGTTTGGCACCACCAAATAGAATGATATTTTTGGAAAATGAAAGAGGATGACAAAGAAGGGATGAAGAGAAAACCTCAACCCAGCTTGGAGGCACTTCTTGTACTTGCTAATCCAACGAGGAGAAGGCTTACAGACGTGCTCTTCAGTCTTTAAAACTTTCAATTGAAACTCAGGAGGAATGTGAAACTAGTTGTGGATCAATACTAGATCCCTCTCCATTACCTCAGATCAAAAGGTCATAGGCGCAAACCTTGCATCCCTAGTCAAAGCCATCTCCCTGATAAAGAAAGGAAAAGGAAGAAGATGGAAGAAAAAATAGCCCGAAGCAAAACAAAAACCTACGATGGAAAATAAGAGGGCAAAACTTCTTATCCTGCCTAAGATTTATATATATACATATCAAATTAGAGAGATTTTCAAACTCTTCATCCCCTCAGAGCATTAAATGCAAAGAGTATAAATCGATACAACTAAGATGCATGGCAAGTATCCTTTGGATACAAACTCCACTACTGATATGATAACTGAAGCAGGTAGCCATAATTATATTTTGCCCCACACTCGAAGGGACTTATGGAGATGTACGCCAGCATTTGCCGCACACTGGATGGTTTCAATCCCACTCCTTTTAGAAGCTCAACCATAAACACTTCAAAAATGACAAAGCACACCTCGGCTCGGAGCAATAATTAAGGGTATAAAAAGAGAGGAGGAAAAGAACCAGCCACTTTAGAGAAAAATAAACTTTATTTACAGTATTCTTTAATGCCCAAACTGACTTATAAGAAAACAAAGAGGAGATACAACCTCAAATAATTCCTTCAATGATCAGCCCGAGAATGGTTCTCCCTAGCATGAACCTCTCCTATCTGCAAGATGGATTCACCTCTATTCGTTATCACGGGCATGTTTGATGAATTCATAAATTTATCAAGACAATCACATATTACTGCTCTCAAATTGTTATCAGAAGAATCTGACCGCAGAGACTCGGTGTCACCTAGTGGAAGATGAGCCTAAGCCATCTTCTTACATCTCTCAAAGCCAGTGGAAAATCCTAGTCTGCAAGCTTTGATCACAACATTGGCCATATTTTGGTAAAGCCGGTCGAACCGCTCATTGGCTTTTCATAGCTCAGTCTCAGTTGAAGGATCATGGATTACAAGTATGTTGCGAGCTATGGGACCATCAGGTCTTTGGGATACCCCTCGATAGGATGTCTCTCATCCAAAGTCTTGGACCTTTTCTTTGACCTCCTAGTGGAATCCCTCGGGGAATGTGTCTTAGATGCTGAACCTCCTCTCCCTTCGAGTGTCCTTCTCAGATTATCGATATCATCATGGGCTTGATGGCAATCCCATTCAACCTTAGATCTCTACCTCTCAAGTACTTTATTCCTTTCGTGGATCTGCTCCAGCTCGATGTCTCGATGATCGATCATTTTTCGAGCCTCAGAGAGCACCTTCTCAGAGCAGTCGATTTTCTTAACCAAATCAGTATTAATGGTCCTCTCTTGCTCCAAGTGGTACCTTAACCAATTTATCTCCTACTTTGCTTCAGCCAGCTCTAAAGCTGAAGCCCCAGGGACGATGCCAACAAAACTGACTAAATAGTGCCCCAGCAAAGCCAAAGATCTTAGGGCACCCTTCATTTGGCACTGAGCTCCCTCTCCTTCTAGAGCATGCCTTTCATCAAAAGAAAGATAGCTCTATAAAAACTCCGTAACCACCCTCCGAGTTTTGATGATAGTCGGAGGAGAAAGCAGTGTTTGAGAAGTCTCCACTTATGTTTTAACTAGAGGATGACTCATGGCGGGAATTGCCCCTACAACCTCGACGAACCCCTCTGATGCCTCAGGGCCAAATGTTCCTATGATTCCTTCTGACTTTGTAAAGGTAACCTTCATAGGAACTTGAATGGGAGAAGTCAGAAGAGTAGTCTCTACCACAGGCTCCATCCTCAAATCCATTTGAACAATCATGACTTCCATCGATGGATTTATCGGTTCAGTCCTAAATTCCAGCACAATCGCTAATGAATCATCTGTGTGGAGAACATCCTTCTCCCCTTGGTCCACCATGCTAGAAAGAGGCATGATTGGGAGAATGGTATCCAAATCCCTAGTGGAAAATCCTTCAGAGACCTGAGACTGAGTAGAAGAAGTCCCGGTCTATCTCCTTTGAACTGATAACTTTTGTAGGTTCTTCACTCACGCAGGATCCATTTGGTCTCTGAGATCTAGAAAAAGAACTCCAAACAAAGGAGATGATAAATGTTGCAATCGTCGTCTTTTCATCCTCTGGATGCGCTTAAAAGGAGGAAGAAAATGAAAGGATGCCCTCTTTTTGAACCATCTCCTCAAAAGGACCAACGGCCTAATAGACCCCTTGACCACAATTATTCGTGCTCCATAAAATGACGTCGCTAACTATTAATGCTAAAAACATCACCAAAAATGAAGAGGCATGTTACTCAATTTGAGGCATTCTGAAGGAATAGTCATTTC
The DNA here is from genome assembly GCA_006176705.1 of Cocos nucifera. NCBI lineage: Eukaryota > Viridiplantae > Streptophyta > Magnoliopsida > Arecales > Arecaceae > Cocos > Cocos nucifera. Next base: position 209,905 of record QRFJ01000362.1, on the reverse strand, counting down.
GCCTAATCCTCAGTCTCAGTACTAGGAGAGTAGTGTTATGGTAGTAATGTGAATGCCTTGGATCAAGCTGTCTGATACCTAGATTGCCTTGGATCGACATCAGGACATCAATATTCTAAGGTCAAAATGCCTCGTACACTCTCTCCCGACCCACAAAATGATCCGAAGCACTTTGCCAATCCCAATAATTCCATTCCAAGATAAATACGACATAGCTGTGATCCAACCGTGACTGAGCTATTCTCCACTAAGCTATAAATGATGGAAGTAAATGAGGAATTTCAATCATGCCAGCGACCACCTTCCTATCCTAGAAAATAGTCATGATCTTGGAATGACGTGATTAGCAGAATGACATAACAACCATGAAATCTTCTTCTATAAATACTAAAAAGCCCCGAAGACCTAGATAAGCAAAAAAAAGATTCCTCTCAGAGAACCCATTGTTGCTTTCTCATTTTCTACTAACTTGAGCATCGAAGGATCCTTGCTAGAGTTAAATCCTTTGTTGGATAATATGACCCTCTCTTGGACCGGCGTGGCTACTGGTGATTAGACAAACAACAAGGAATAAACTCCTAGAATCAATGTGAAAGCAAAAATAATGGATTCAAGAGAGAAAAGAGAGAAAGAGAGCACAAGAGTTTTTCAAAAAAAAAGAGCTTTATTCAATATAATTTCAGCATATTACAATCCTTGACCTATTTCAGTATAAATACTTTAAAAAAAGATCAAGCTCCAAGCTCATAGAAAAACTCTTCCAAACTCATCCATGTACACAAAACTAATCCCGCGACATTGAGTCGCCTTAGTTTCAGATTAAGCTGACTAACCTGCAACTAGTTGTATACGGTGCCAACGGTCCCGAAAATACTACATTTTATCTAAATTTTCTCTGAGACATAGTCGATCCAGTCTTGGACTAAGCTAGCCCAGTTTTCAACTTAGCTGATCCAATCTCAAGATGAGCCAGGTAAGTTTCTACAACTTGTTATCTAGGTTGATTTCTCTTATGGCTTGCTCTCATCTTCTCACGATCTATCTTCTCATGTTCTCAAGACTTAGGAGCGCCACTTCTGAGCTTATATTCTCCATCTTGGTGCTTCCAAGTTCTTGTAAACTCATCTCTTCCTCATAGATCCATCCATGCCACACACATCTGAAAGCTATCACTGAGGAGTACCTTCATGAGTGCATCAAACTAATTCTTCTTTGTATGGACCTTCATCAGTTCAACTTCATCCTCCTCCACCAGCTCTTTGATTCTATGGTACTCACGTCTATATGCTTTGTGCGCATATGATAGACTGGATTCTATACAAGCAGTAGAGCACTCTGACTATCACTGTGCAGTGTAACCTTGCTCTGCTTCACTCCCATCTCAATAACCAGCCTTCTAAACCAAAGTGCTTCCTTTGCAGCCTTAGCCATTCCAATGTACTAGGCCTCTATGGTAGATAAGGCCATGATTAGTTGAAGGATTGATCTCTAAGACACCGATCCAACAAACATGCAGAAGAGATATCCAGTAGTAGACCTTTTTGTATCAAGATCACCTCCATAATTCGCATCTATAAATTCTTCTAGAGGATCTGAACCTTCACATATCTTTTCAAATTATTCTTCAAATTCTTTCAGCTGCCTACCAAACATCAAACCATAATCCCTAGTTTCATGTAGATATCTCAGTATCCACTTTAATGCTTTCTAGTGCTCTCTTTTAGGATTAACCATATATCTGCTAATAGAGTTCACTAGTTGTGCTATATTTGGTCTACAGCACATCATTATGTACATTACACTGCCTATAATATTGACATAAGGGACTCTATCCATGTACTCTCTCTCCTCTTTTGATTGGAGACTTTGATACTTGGAGAGAGATATGTGGCTTGGCAATGGTATTTCTATAGATTTAGCCTTCTTCATTCCAAATCTTCTCAGAACATTTTAGATATATCCTTCTTATGATAAATGAAGTAGTCCTTTGCATCTATCTCTATAAATCTTTATTCCAAGAATTTTTTTTGCTGGACCGAGATCCTTCATCTCAAATTTAGCTAATAACGTCCTTTTCAGCCTTTTCATAGCTTTCATACTCCTCCTAACTATTAGCATATCATCTATATATAGTAGTAGGTACAGGACATCCTCCTCATCTACATCTTTGATGTAGATGTAGTAGTCATATTCACATCTGATAAACCCCAGGCTCAAAACAAAACTATCAAATTTGTGATACCACTGATAAGGGGACTATTTCAGGCCATACAGTGACCTCTGAGTAAATACATCTTTTCCTCCTGTCCAATCTTCATGAAATCATCTGGCTACTTCATGTAGATTCTTTTCTCTAAAATTTTATGAAGGAAGGCGGTCTTCACATCCATCTATTCTAATTTTATGTTATACTATGCTATTAGTGCTAGCAAAATCCGAATAGATGTATGATGCACCATAAGAGAGAACTTCTGCATAATCAATTTCTTCCCTTTGTGAGTATCCCTTTGCTACCAACCTTGCCTTGAATCTAACTCCATCTTGTTCTGAAGGTGCCTCCTTCTTTGTGAATACCCACTTTGAGCCAATAGATTGAGCACCTTCTGAAAGATCCACCAGTTGTCATGTCTAATTTTTCTTTAGTGATTCTATCTTCTCCATCATGGCCTACATCCACAACTAATGGTCTTCACTCTCCATGGCCTCTATATAGTTCTCTAAATCTCCATTAGTAGTGATGAGTGCATAGGAGATAATCTCATCAATGCCATATCTGATCAGTCTTCTAACAGTATGTTGGGGCTTGTGCAAAGCTACTTCCACTGGTATATTTCTCCTGTCTGATGTCTGCTTCTGCACATCTAACTGAATAGCTGGCTCTCCATGCTGATTTTTAATCTGAGTTAGTACTCTCCTACCCAGATCCATCTCAATATGAATACTCCTATAAATGAATGTAACCTTCATGCCATCAATCTCTGACTGGCCATCAATGTTTACCTTCATTTCTCTAGTTTCTCTTAGACTCCTAGATCTCTTTAAGATGCTCTTTTCATAAAAAATAACATCTCTATTGATCATTGTCTTTTATGCTTCAGAATTCCACAATAGATATCCCTTGACTCCTTATGGATATCCTATAAGTATCATCTATTGATACAAAAGTTCATCTCAAGGTTGGGCTGGTTGGAGTTGCACAATGGCAGCAAGTCGGCGGTGGTTATCCTTCGATGTTCAAGTCAATTTTTCGATCAACAAAGGAAAGAATATAAGCTTTTGGAGAGAAAAGTTAACGTACCTTAGGGTCCCTCTTTTTTTCTTTTTTATAGAAGGGTCCAAAGTTTGTTAGGATGGGTTGTAGGTTGTTAGTCATGGGAGAACAAAAAGTTATCCGAGATATTTTATTTGTCCACTAGAATATTCTCAAGAATCGTATCAGGTATTGTCCTCTTATGGCATATGGGGGAACCATCTCCTAATTATGTAAGTTGACAACCTGAGGCCAAGAGTAGGAACATCAGCCTTTTGATAACCTTCAATTAGGACTTCAGTCTTTTCAAGTTTGGCCTAAAATAAGACATCAACCTTAGCCTTCGATGATCTTCAATTCAACCTACATTGTGCCTCTGGCTTTTATCTCTTGATGACTTTAAGTTTGGCCTGAAATAGAACCTCAGCCTCAGCCTTCGATGACCTTCAATTCATCCTACATTATGCCCCTAACTTTCATCTCTTGATGACTTTAAGTTCGGTTTGAAGTAGGACCTCGGCCTCAGCCTTCGATGACTTTCATTTCAGCCTACATTATGACCCTAGCTTCCATCTTTTGATGACTTCAAGTTTGGCCTGAAATAAGACCTTAGCCTTAGCCTTTGAAGACCTTCAATTCAGCCTACATTGTAACCCTGGCTTTTATTTCTTGATGACTTCAAGTTTGACCTAAAATAGAATCTCAGCCTTAACCTTTGATGACCTTCAATTTAGTCTACATTGTGCCCCTGACTTCCATCTCTTGATGACTTTAAGTTCGACTTGAAATAGGACCTTGACCTCAGCCTTCGATGACCTTCAATTCAGTCTATATTCTCATGTCTTTGGTTGGCATAAAAATTTCCCAATAATAGACTCCCTACTTTTGAGTCCGAGCTTTGGTTCGGACGAAGGGAGTATACTAAATCAGACTTGCCGAAGATAAGTCCTTTTTTGTCATTTAGACTTAGAATCTTTGAGTTTTTTATTAAAATTGTTTGAAGATTTTTAATTTTATCCTCAACTTTTTGAGCTTAGATTTTTGCTGATCTCTGCTTTCTAAGGTTGAATTTTTGCATATATTGACATTCTGAGCTTAGATTTCTACAGACCTCTACTTTCTAAGATCAGATTTCTACATATATTGACATTCTGAGCTTGGATTTTTATAGATCTTTACCTTTGAAGATTGGATTTCTATAAATATTGACATTTTAAGCTCAGATTTTTGCAGATCTTTATCTTTTAAGGTTCAATTTCTACAAATATTGATATTCTGAGCTTGAATTCTTGTAGTCATTGATATTTAACCTCAGATTTAATAATCAAAGACCTTCGCATCCCTCGTCAGGATCTTTATCCATGTCAGGATGAGATCTTCCTTCTATTCCTAATATGGTTGGCTTTTATTCTTATTAGAATGAGGTCCTCCTATTCCTAATAAAGAAAAAACCCTATTTTCAGCCATAGGATCATCCAAATCTAATTGGATCTGAAGAGATATTTAAATTTTTTTTTAAATATCTTAGATTTGATCAGATCTAAGATATCTCAAATCTGATCCTATAGATCTAATATTAAAATTAAAAATTAAAATTAAATCTAATTTAATTTTCTTACCTTGGTTGGATAAATAGCTTTTATCTTGTCGATGATCTGTTGTTACTCGAAGTTCTAGATATAGCCACGTAATTGCCTAACCTCTACTAGAGTCTACTTAGGCTGGATCTAGATGCTCTCTCCTTGTGGATCTAATCTCAAAAGGTTAAATCTGGATCAAATTTATGAAGCCTTCAAACAAACTTTGAAGGCAGCACCCTGTCTCTTGATCTAGATCGCCCTATCTTATTTTATCTTTAGCTTTTCTCAACTTTTGATGGCTAAAACCTCACCAACTCTAGTGTGGACATGGAGAAGAGAGGGAGGAGCTCTAGATGGGGCATGGAGAAGGTTTATGGCAGCAGCATATGAGCGTGGTGATTAAAAGATTAAAGCCCTAGGGTGCAGGGTCTTTAAATAGACTCCTACGCCATCTTAGAGTCCCATTTCAATAAGCAATCAAAATGCTTGATAACTTAGGACTTTAGAGCTGATAGCCCATGTCCCCAACCTAATTTCTATCAAGTTTAGTCGACCAAAAACATCTCCAAAGGTGGTGGCATGAAGGGATAAGGAAGAGTCCAAGGCGCCTAGGACTCTTCCCTCAAGAGTTTGATCCAAATCAAACTCTATCTTAACCCAATCTAGGCACTTCCAAAAATACCAAATTTGGGACACCCAAAGTATGACTCGAGCCCTATCATATATCCAAAAATCAAAAAAAACAATTCTTAAAAAATTTTCTAGAAGGCTCTGATTTTGTGACCCTTGTTGGTGCAGAATCTGATTGACGTCGGATCAAGCTAGAGTTGGAGAAGAAGAGGTCGCCATCGGTGACCTACAAAATAAAGTTCCATCTGGAGTCGGTGGTGGTGGCTCCGATAGGACCCTTCGATGATCAAGTTAGCTTTTCTGACCAATAAAAATGAAGTACTCAGGGAAGAATTCAGCAGAGTTTCGGAAAGAAAAAGAGAGCTTAGAGAAAATATATCTGGAGGATCCCTTTTTATAGATGGAGCCTCTTGTAACCGTCTGGTAGTGGAGTCATCTATCGCGGACTAATAAATGATAGTTGTAACCATCCTGATAAATGACAGTCGTAATCATCTGGTAGTGGGATCGTTTGTTCATTGAGATTTAATAGTTGAAGTCTAGAGGAAGCAGGCGTTGGTTGGTGAAGAACTTTGATACATATCAATTTCAAAGGAGTTCAGACTCCTAAAGGGAATACGACTAGAGGAGATCATCTTGGAGGAATGCTATTTAAAATCTAAAAGTAATCCGTTGAAGAAATCCAGATGAAGTTTGACTGAAAGAGAAGTTTGGAAGGAGTTTGGCTCCTAGAGTTGGAAGAATCCGACTGAAGAAGAGATCCGAAAGGAGTTCGACTTCTGAAGGAATCCAACTCAAGTAGATGTTCGGAAGGAGTTCAGCTCCTAAAGGAATCCGACTGAAAGAGACATTCAGAAGAAGTTTGGCTTATGTAGAAATTCGACTGAAGGAGAGGTCTGGAAGGGGTTCGACCACTAGAGGGAGTTCGGATGCTTGAAGGAGTTTGGCTGGGGTTCATCCACTGGAGGAAGTCTAGGAGGGGTTCGGCTGCTAGAGGAGTTCGGCTGCTAAAGAAGTTCAACTGGAGTTTGGCTATTGGAGGAAGAATTCTCAATCGAAGCTCTTCCATGATTACCAATTGCATTAGGCTAAGCATCAGATTGGACTTTGGCGGGAGCGAGATTTATCCCCAATAATAGTCCCTCCACTTCCAAGTTTGAAATTCGAAAGAAGGGAGTATAAAAAGATGACCGTCGAAGTTATTTTTCGGACTCTACACCCATTGAGGTTGAAGCTCGGAGGAGATCTTATCTTCTGCCAAGGTTGAAGTAGATTGATAGGAACGCGATGTTGTCGTTAAGACACCGTGTTTATCAGTTTAATCCGACTTCTTAAAATTATTGAAAATGCGTAGATAGTAGTGAGTCGGGTCGAATCCACAGGGAAGGTAGTGTTTTTAGATTTGAAATCTTTGATTTTTTTGAGAAGAAAAAGAAAATAATTTGAATTTTGAAATAAAAACTGAAGTCGGAAGATTGAAAATAAAAATTAAAAGGTGCAGAAATTTAACTTCGTACTAAGATTTATTAGTTAGATTTTAGCATCTACTTGCAATAAAATAAAAAATAATAATTAAAGTATAGAAATTAAATTACAATAAAAAGTAAGAAATTAAAATACAAAAAATAAAATTTTTATTAATTAAAATTTTAGAATTTAAATACATAAAATTTAAAAAGAAAAGATAATAAAATAAAATAGCCTGATCTCTGATCTTGGATCGGCATTGGCAGAAAGATGGTGTAGAAGCTCGACTCTTCTTCTCGGCACCCGTTGCTTCGAAGCAGCCTTTAACCCATAGCCTAGCTTCGTCCTGTACCAAGACTTCATCTTGATCGGAGATGTTGATTTCTGGAGGCCTAGGGTCCTTTTTATAGTGCTAGGAGGGCTGGATATTTTTTTCTAAAGGCAATGTGGGACTAATGAACTTTGTAATCATCAAAATTTGAATAAAATTTGAATTAAAATAGCTCTGATATGACTCTGATAAGTTTGGTGAAATCTGGCCATTCAATAGAAATCCAACGGTCCAAAAATCATCAAAATTGGATGCAGATCAGCTCAGATCGGGTCGAATTAAATTCTGACCGTTGGATCGTGCTTGATGGAGGAAATCTGATCGCAAATCATGCGCCTGAGAGTTTGATCGCCATCGGGAGCTTTCTGGACCGTCGGATCGTCGCTTGGATTGAGTGCTGCCGTTCGATGGTGATCCGCGTGATGTCTGTAGTTGAATAAAATTCAGAAGCAACCACAGCCGTCCGATCCTGACCGCAAACAACCACATCCGTCCGATCGCGCAATCACTATTCCCATGGACTGCGTAGACCGGTTGCACCACACACCGTAGCCAATCAGCGCTTCTGTTACCGAGCGAAAAGACTAAATTACCCTTGTGAGCCATGATAAATTTTTGTAGACCCTTTAGGGGTCTAGGTCCACCACGTGGCAATCTCTGATTCGTCGGATTTTGCTGAGCTGGCAGTCCACGCCTGGATCGTGGACCGGCTGATGGCTTCAACGACTGAGTCGGCTTTGATGGTTTGGCTTGGCTTGGTGGCTCGGCTTGCAGAGCCGACTGAGCCGTTTTCTTTTTTATTTAATTTTTATTTATTTTATATATATATTTTAAAAATTCATATCTTTTCCATTTTAGCTCCGTTTTACTTGAAATTTATTTTGTTGTGATCAAAAAATGAGCTCTTTCTACTGATAATAAAATTTTATTTTTTAATTATTATTATTTTTTATTATTTTTTAATTAATTTTTTAATTAATAAAAAATTAAATTTTTTAAAAATTATATATAAATTGATTAATAATTTTTAAAAATTAATATAAATTAATTAATAAGTTAATACTTTTATTGATGAATTTATGATGCTTATCATAGATCTTATCTCCTGTTGAGGTTTAAGTTGAAGCTCGGGAGAGATCTTATCTCCAATCAAGATTGAAGGAGATCTTATCTTCTGTTGATGTTGAAGTTGAAGCTCAAGCTTGGAGGAGATCTTATCTTCTACCATGGTTGAAGGAGATCTTATCTTATGTTGAGGTTGACGTTGAAGCTCAGGAGAGATCTTATCTCTAGTCAAGATTGAAGAAGATCTTATCTCCTATTGAGGTTGATATTGAAGTTCGGGGGAGATCTTATCTTCAGTCGAGGTTGAAGGAGAGATCCGGAAGGAGATTGGCTCCTAGAAGAATCTGACTAAAGGAGAAGTCCGAAAGGAGTTTGGCTCCTATAAGAATCTGACTGAAGAAGAGGTCAAGAAGGAGTTCGGCTCCTGAAAGAATTTGACTAAAGGAGAGGTTCGGAAGAAGTTCGGCTCCTAAAGGAATCTCTGGGGTTGAAAGAGATCTTATCTCCTATTGAGATTGATGTTGAAGCTCGGGGGAGATTTTATCTCCAGTCGAGGTGGGTTCGGCTACTAGAGGAAAAATTTTCAATCGAAGCTCTTCCATGATTACCAATCGCATTAGGCTAAGCATCAGACTGAACTTCGGTAGAAGCAGAGTTTATCCCTAACAACCCTCAATTCTCTTAATTAGGTCAACTATTGACCCTAGTCCAATTGCATTTTAGAATGGATTTATTTCTAAAATTAATCTAACCTGGACAAGTTCTAGCTAGATGAAAATAAACCCATTTACAATCCAAGAATGAGTCAAATCAAATTTGACTCAATAGAGATAGATCAGAAAAACTATAGAAAGAGAATGTCAAGCTCAATCATGTGCTAGCATGATTTTCTTGAATCTGATTGGATCTAATCCAAATCAATCGAACTAAGTAAGCCTAATTGATCACATTCAGATCCAAACCCTTGTTTGTGCGATCTAGTTAGATTCAGTTCTATATGGTAATAAAATATGTCACAATCTCTATCATTGAAATTATCGAAATACCTTTCAATGGATCAAAATATTTTTGATTCACACAATTAGAATGATCGATCATCAAGATCATTCTAATTACTCCCAAAATCCATCAGTACCTAGCAGTATATGGTGGCAACCCATCAGAACTAAAAGCAAACCTCTTGATGCAGCTACCTATATGATTGGATTCTTCTATCTTGAGCTCCAATAGGATTAGGATTAAGGTGAACTCATCAAACCCAACACCCATCATATGAATTAATCATTCGATTCGAGTCTGATGTGAAATCCTAATAGAAACTCTTTCTATCATCTTCACACTGCCATGGCCATGGGCTTAAGGACTTGATCTTATAATCATCATAGGGCTACTCCTCATCTACCGAGATAGATAGATCCTCTATTGGTACAATCCAATTCCTACAATGAACATACTATAGCCAACATACACATCAGGATTTCGAATGGCTAGGAGATTGAGTTATAATGTAGTCAAACTATAACACCCTTAAGATGAACTATCGATGTACCTCAGGTTAAAGAACCAGATACACCACTATAGCATCGAGCCAGTCATCAACGAGAAGATAGACTCCCTTATGATTGCTCGATAGACTCCCTTATGATTGCTCGAGGTGGTCATGCTCAGTGCTCTCATTTTCTAATAAGTACCTGTACTCTCACTCCAGTATCTCCACACTATAGACTTAAGATTCCTCTATCCTAAGAAAGTGATCGTATACTAATCTTCCGAATTGATCACCATCCTTATGACGATCCTATGGTCAGGAGCAGTTTATGAGTTAATTATGAAAATTCATGTCTTAAATTTTCAACTCTTAAAAATATGAATTACCATTAACTCAAAGGATGTATCATAGACACTTTAAATACACACTATGATAGAAAATATTTTTTTTATTTATTGATTATCAAAATTATAAAATTATTCTTAGAAGTATATTATAAGTGTTAGCCAATTTGGCTTCTAGGGCACATATCTAATAAACTTTCACTTGACCTAAAGCCAATTGGCTACAAATCTAAGTTCCATATTCTCAAGGTGGACTTTGATTTTCTATTATCCCAATGGCTTCATCAATGGATCAGCCACATTATTTGTAGTGTTGACTCTCTTACCTCGATATATCTCTTCTCGAGGTAATCGTGGATCAGATGGAATCACCGCTCAATGTGCTTGAATTTCTGATGTGACCTTAACTCCTTGCAAGGGCTATGGTGCCATTGTTGTCGCAGTACAGATGGATGGTGATAAGTACCATAAAATCATCAATAAAAGTATTAATTTATGAATTAATTTATATTTATTTAATAATTAATTTATATATTTTTAAGAAATTAATATTTTTATTAATTAAAAAATTAATTAAAAATAATAAAAGTAAAAAATAAAATATTATTATTAATGAAAAGATCTCTTTTTTTATCATAACGAAATAAATTGGAGCTAAAATGGATTAGATATAAATTTTTAAACAAAAAAAAAATTAAAATAAAAAAAAATGGCTCACCCAACTCATCAAGTCAAGTCGATGCGCATTCTCCAACCGGCGTGTCTAAATGCGCCAAGCTAGCTAACCCAGCCCATGCACCAGTGCAAGCCACCCAAGCCAACCAATTTGGTGAGCCGCTGATGTGAGCATGATATCAGTTTTATCACAGCTCATCATGAACCCTTAAGAAAGGGCATTTTGGTCATTTCATGCCTATGCCATGTGCTGATTGGTTGCAGCTCATAGAAAGCCCGATCCACTATAGTCTATATGAACAGTAAAGCATGATCTAATGGTTATGGTGGTTTGCGGTTCAGATCCAATGGCCAGGGTTTTTTCCTACTTTAATTCAATTTTCCAGCCTCCCATTCGCGCCATCCAATGGTTGTGAACGTTCCAGGGGATGATCCGATGGTCCAGAAAGCTCCCAACGATGATTAAACTTCCTTAGCGAGATCCAATGGTCCAATTCTCTTCATCTATGCAATTCAATGGCCCATGTTTAATTCGACTGGAAAAAGGATTTGAGAACGATTTTTGATGTGATCTAATGATCGAAAATGCTCCATCAAGCTCCATCCAATGGCCAAAATTTAATTTGACATGATTTGGGCTATTACACATCCATTTTTGATAATTTTGGGATCGTTTGATCCAGATTTAATGGCCAGACTTCACCAGAACCTAGAAGACATGTCCAGGGGCTATTTTAAGTCTATTTTCATCAGGATTTCTTCAATTTTGACAATCAAAACACTCCCTTAGTCCCATATTCCCTGCAATAAAAGACTCCAGCCCTCCAACACCTATTTAAAGGACCTCAGGCCATCAAATCAATCTATCTTTGGTCATGGAAAGAAGTTTGGTGAAGGTTAGAGCCATGCTTGGGTTAGAGACTGCTTCAAAAGAACGGGTGCTGCAAAGAAGAGCTAGCTTCTCCACCATTTCAATGCCAACACTGATCCAAGATCAGAGATTAGCTTGTTTTAATTTTTATTTTTTTTTCTATTCTTTTTAATTTCATGTATTTAAATTATGAATTTTAATTAATACAAAATTTATTTTTATGAACTTTAAATTCATGCTTTTTATTTTTATTATAATTTAATTTCTACATTTTAATTATTGCTCTTTATTTTATTGTAAGTTGATGCTAAGATCTAAATAGTAAATCTTAGTACCAAATTTATTTTTTTATATTATTTAATTTTTACTTTTTATTTTTTATTTTTTAACTTTAAATTAATTTTAAAAATCTTTTTTTTAAAATTTTTATAAAATCAAAAATTTTAAAATTAAAATACTATCTTCTCTATGGATTCGATCCGACTTACTACTATCTCTATATTTTTAAGTTATTTAAGAAGTCAGAATTAAACTGATAAATATGGTGTCTTAACGACAACATCATACTCTTATCAGATGGCATCCGATGGCATCACTTCGAGCTCTATGGTAAACTTTTTATACCAGAATGCCTCCTTCGTAGCTTCTAACGCAATGATGTATTCTACTTCTATTGTTGAGTCTGCAATCACTATCTGCTTGAAACTCTTCCAACTGACAGCACCATCATTGCATATAAATAGACTCCTAGATGTCGACTTTCGATCATCTATGTCAGACATAAAGTTTGAGTTTATATATCCCTAGACCTGGAGTTCTCCATTACCAAAGACTAGAAACATATCCTTAGTCCTTCTCAAGTACTTAAGGATATATTTCATAGACATCCAGTGTTCTTCATCTGGATTTGACTAATACCTACTCGTGACTATGTCCCCAAAGAAACTCTGAAAGTTACATGAAGCTTACCATGAATCGAACTATATCTAATAGAGTCTGATTTTTTTGTTCTGAAATCCTATTGAGTTGAGGCATTCGAGGTGGAGTCCATTATAAGACTACTATTTTTTCTTAAGATAGTCTAAAAATTTTTGATTAAGATATTCACCTCGATCAGATCAAATCTTAATGGATTTTTTTGTTTATTTTTCTACTTCGAGTCTGAATTTCTTGAACCTTTTAAAGACTTCAGACTTATGTCGCATCAAATACACATAAACATATTAAGATAAATCATCAGTAAAGATAATGAAGTAGATATAATTATCTCTGATCGATACATCAAATGGGACACACACATCTGTGTATATCAGGGTAAGTAGGTCTGTGGCTCTTTTTCCATGTCCTACAAAAGAAAGCTTGGTCATTTTGCGATGAACGCATGATTCATAAATAGGATATGACTCGAAAGTCAACAAACTCAATAGTCTAGATTTCTTCAATTTGTTAATCCTATCTTCAGCTGTATGACCTAGCCTAAGGTGCCATAGATATCTATCATTTAGACTATCCCTAAGTCGCTTTGATCCTATGGCATTTATATTTTGCTTGATATTGAAATCAAAAACATCAATATGTAATTGGTAGAGACCATTAATAAGAAAATTACTTACAATTTTATTTCTTTCAAAAAGAATATTACAATGGTTCTTAAGAAAACTAATTACATAGCCTTCCTGTGCTAAACATAAAACAAAAATCAAATTTCTATTTGCTGCAGACACATAAAAATAGTTCCTAAGTACTAAATCTAATCCTGATGGTAGTCGAAGAGGATAGATTCTCATGGCCATAGTAGCAACTCTTGCTCTATTTTCGATGTGTAGGATCATCTCACCATCCCTCAACCTCCTACTCTCTTCAAGACCCTACATAGAAGTACATAAATGAGCACTAGAATTAGAGTCAAGCACTTAACTGGATGTAGAAAAAATTATTAGATTAGATTCAATTATGAGCATACCTCCAGAAGGACCTGCCTCCTTGTTCTTCAGGCTGGCCAGGTATAAAGGATAGTTCCACATTCAATGGTCGTCGATGTTGTAATAAAAATATTTTTTCTTGTCAGTGGCCTTCTTCTTCGGCTTTGCCTTCTTCTTCTTTCCATCTTCCATCTTCTACTTCTTCACGGTCTTCTTCTTCTTTCTAAAAGATTTTTTCTTAGAAGAAGTCTACTTTATAGCAAGTACTGAGCCTTTAGAATCTTTTAAGAAAAGCTCAATAGTGACCAGCATATTTATAGGCTCAGCTAAGGTATTTTATAGTTTATGCATATGGTAGCTTATGATGAACTGCCCATATGCATCAGTTAAGGACTACAAGATTATATCAATCTGTAGATCCTAATCTAACTTGATACCGAGCTTCTCAAGCTCTTCTAAGTCATTGATCATCATCAGACAATGATCTTAGACCGACTGTCCATCATGCATCTGAGCCTTAAAAAGTCTTCTAGTGACTTGATATTTGACTGCGTGACTCTGTTCACCAAACAACTCTTGCAGATGAGCCAACATTTGATGGCTAGTCTTTATGTCTTTATGTTGGTGCTGGAGCTCATCAAACATTGAGCCCAATATATAATACCTGGCTTTATTATCTTCATCCATCCACTTTTCTAAAGGCGCTCTCTGCTGAGCGGATGGATGGACTAATAAAGTGGGAGGATCATGTTTCAACACATGAGTTAACTTCTCAGAATCCAAAATAATTTTAAAGTTTCAGAGCCAATTCTTGTACTTGGGTCCGATCAGTCTATGGGTGTCCAGGATATAGGCTAATGGGTTGGACGCAGATATTTTCTTATAGAGAGTCAAAGTTTCTATTTAGATTTTATAATTAGACTTAACCAATTTATTTAAAAATTTTATTTTTAAATAAATTAGACTCTCACTATTTACTTGGATTCCTATATTTTCTTGGTAGAGATACAAAAATCTCCATGATCAATGATTTTTAGTGGATGGTGTAGTCCCATCGACTGGCTCACCACCTCACCTAACAGTTATTGGTGATGGATTAATCGATGAGTAGACTTTTCTAATCATGGTGCATCCAAACCTAGTCTCTAATTCATGAAGCTCACCATGCTCGAAATATTGCTCTATTCTTTAGTTAAGTCAGACCCACCATTTGCATAAATTGGATTCTTGATTGGATCCCTTACCATATCCAAACAATTGAGTCCAACCTATCCTCTAACCCAAGCATCCAATGCCTACTAGACATGGTTGCATCTTTTTAGTGCAACTGAATCACTGTATCTAGCCGAGAACAATCAACCCTGAGAAGGGTCTGTACATCTACAATGGTGGAAGACCTATGATTTAATATTTTCTTAGGAAGATTTGATTCAGATTTTTTTAAACTTGACTTGACTTAGTTATAACAATTATAACTAACCTAGTGGCATGGGTTAGCTCGAATTGTTAGCCACCTTAAATCAAAACTGGATCGACACAAATAGCTAGGTAAGTGAGACTGGTGGAAGAGATATGCCATTAACTCGACAAGAATGCATTTAGATCGAGTAGCTTCCAATTAAAAATCAATCGATCATATCTACCAAACATACCTTAGACACTAAATTATCAAATCAAAAATAATCGGGTTAACCTACAATTCAGGCTCGAACCATTGAGCCAAATTAGATCTTGACTTGGTCAACAACATGTGAATGTGAGTCGACCTTCATCCAGACTTAATCCTATTGGATTGATCAATTCTAAGTATTCTTGATATCACCTAACCAACTCTTGATTTAGTTTGATCAACACTAAACCTAATTGAGCTACCCATGCCCGAACCCAATTTTATGAAGGTATCTTAGATTTCAAAATTCATAATTTTTAGATCTAATTGATTTCATAATCTTCATTCTTAATTAAATTTTGGTTCATGAATAAAATCATGTATCAAAATTTTAGGATTTTATAGAAAAGCAAGTTCTGATTTCTAATTAAGGATGAACACACAGCACCCCTACACGGCATAAGAACACCCCATCGAAAGAGAGGGTCTTTAAACCCTACTTTATTCTTATGACTGGATGGCCAAGAGGAACGTCTTAATCAGAAATATATTTTCTACTACAAAATAAGTTAGATCTAAATCATATATCGCATATACAATTAATGATCTAACCTATACATGCCTTGTATACATCTCATGTATTATAACTTAATTAAATATGCATGCTTTCAGATCTGATATATCACATATAATATCTATAAAATAGAATTTAAATTGATCACATCAAAATAAAACTATTCTAGATAGTTCATAGAACTATTCTACAACTAGTCTAAGTATGCATCTTTCATATCTCATATCAATAAATTAAAAATTAAAAATTATATTTTTTATTTTTTAAATATGATTATAATATTTATAATATTATAAAAATAAAAGTAAAATAGATCTAAAATTATATTTAATTAAATTAAAAATATGATTACACTAGACTATAAATAAAACTATTCTATACCTAGTCTAGTCATGCATCTCACACACTATAGATCTAAATTATTTAATTTTTAATTTTTTAATTTTAGATCTAATCTTATCTAATATGATATCTAAAATTTTTTAATATCAAATTATAAATAAAAATAAAATTAGATCTAAAATAGATCTGAAGAACTGCTAACGTAGCTCTGATACTAATTGAAGAAAAAATCTTATTTTTTGCCATAGGATCATTCAGATTTGATTGAATCTAAAGGGATATTTTAATTTTTTTAAAAAAATTATAATCAAATTTGAGATATCTCAGATCTGATCCTATAGATATAATATTAAAACTAAAAATTAAAATTAAATCTATTTTAATTTTCTTATCTTGGTTGGATAAATAGCTTTTATCCTGTCGATGATCTGTTGTCACCTGGGGTTCTGGATGTAGCCACACAATTGCCTAGCCTCTACCAGAGTTCACTTGGGCTGGATCTGGACATGCTCTCTTTGTGGATCTAATCTCAAAAGATTAGATCTAGATCTAATTTGTGAAGCCTTCAAATAAATAGATCTAATTTGTGAAGCCTTCAAATAAACTTTGAAGGTGATCTAGGTCACCCTATCTTATTTTATCTTTAGCTTTTCTCAACTTTTGATGGCTCAAACCTCACCAACTCTAGTGTGGACATGGAGAAGAGAGGGAGGAGCTCTAGATGGAGCATGGAGGAGGTTTATGGTGGCAGCATATGGGCATGGTGATCAAAGGATTAAAGCCCTAGGGCGCAGGGTCTTTAAATAGATTCCTGCGCCACCTTAGAGTCCCATTTCGTTAAGCAATCAAATTACTTGATAACTTAGGACTCTAGAGCAGATAGCCCACATCCCCAACCTGATTTCTATTAGGTTTGGTCAACCAAAAACATCGCCAAAGGTGGCGGCATGAAGGGATAAGGAAGAGTCCAGGGCGCCTAGGACTCTTCCCTCAAGAGTTTGATCCAAATCAAACTCTATCTTAACCCAATCTAGGCACCTCCAAAAATTATCAAATTTGATACACCCAAAGTATGGCTCAAGTTCTATCACATATCCAAAAATTAAAGAAAAAAAATTCTTAAAAAATTTTCTAGAAGGCTCTAATCCTGTGACCCTCAATTCTCTCAATTGGGTCAACTATTGACCCTAGTCCAATTGTATTTTAGAATGAATTTATTTCTTGAATTAATCTAACCTAGACAAGTTTTAGCCAGATAAAAATAAGTTCATTTATAATCTAGGTATGAGTTAAATTAAATTTGACTTAATAGAGATAGATCAAAAAAACTATAAAAGAAGAATGTCAAGCTCAATCGTGTGCTAGCATGATTTTCTTGAACCTGATTAGATTTAATCCAAATCAATCAAATAAAGTAAGCCCAATTGATCACTTCCAGATTCAAATTCTTGTTTGTGTGATCTAGTTAGATTTAG
Source organism: Cocos nucifera (assembly GCA_006176705.1). Lineage (NCBI taxonomy): Eukaryota > Viridiplantae > Streptophyta > Magnoliopsida > Arecales > Arecaceae > Cocos > Cocos nucifera. The sequence continues at coordinate 192,281 of QRFJ01000362.1, read as the reverse complement.
TTCTATATGGTAATAGAATATGTCGTGATCTCTATCATTGACATCATCGAAATACCTTTCGATGGATCAGAACTTTTTTGATTTACACAATTAGAATGATTGATCATCAAGATCATTCTAATTGCTTCCAAAATTGACTAGTGACATCTAGCAGTATATGGTGGCAATCCATTAGAACTGAAAGTGAACCTCTTAGTGTAGCTACCTATGTGATTGGTGTTAGATGTTTGTCCTAGAAGTCAGATTGGCTGAAACTTGTAAAATACTTCTAAGGGTAATTTTATAATTTTAACTATAAATTAATAAAAGAATTATTTTTTATCATAGTGTGTATTTAAAATATCTGTGATACATTCTTTGAGTTAATGGTAATGATAATTTATATTTTCAAGAGTTAAAAATTTAAGTCATGAATTTTCATAATTAACTCATAAACTGCTCCCAACCGTAGGATCATCACGAGGATGATGATCGATTCAAAAGGTTGGTGTACGATCACTTTCTTAGAATAGATAAGTTTTAAGTCTATGATGTGGAGACACCAAAGCAAGAGTATAGATACTCGTTAGAGAATGAGGGCACTGAGTGTGACCACCTCGAGCAGTCATAGAAAAGTCTACCTTCTCATCGATGACTGGCTCGATGCTGCAGTGGTATGTCTGGTTCTTTGATCAGAGGTGCATTGATAGTTCACCTTGAGAGTGTTATAGTTTGACTATACCATAACTCGATCTCCTAGCCATTCAAAATCCTGAGGTGTATATTGGCTATAGCACGTTCATTGTAGGAATTGGATTGCACTAATAGAAGATCTATTTACCTCGATAGATGAGGAGTAGCCTTATGATAATTATGAGATTGAGTCCTTAAGCCCATGGCCATGGTAGAGTGAAGATGATAGAAAGAATTTTTATTAGGATTTCATATTGGACTCGAATCGAATGATTAATTCATATGACAGATGTTGGGTTTGACGAGTTCACCTTAATCCTAATCCTATGGGGACTTAAGATATCCAATCACATAGGTAGCTACATCAAGAGGTTCATTTTTAGTTCTGATAAATTACCATCATATACTGCTAGGTGTCACTGGTAGATTTTGGAAGCAATTAGAATGATTTTGATGATCGATCATTCTAATCGTATGAATCAAAAAAGTTCTGGTCCATCGAAAGGTATTTCAATGATGTCGATGATAGAGATCGTGATATATCTCATTACCATACGGAACTGAACCTAATTAGATCACATAAATAAGAATTTGGATCTAGATGTTATCAATTGAGCTAACCCAGTTTAATTTATTTAGATTAGATCCAATCAGGTTCAAGGTAATCATGCTAGCACATGATTGAGCCTGGCTTTCTCCTTCTGTAATCTTTCTGATTTATCACAATCGAGTCAAATTTGATTTGACTCATTCCTCTATCTTGAATGAGTTTATATTGTCCAACCATGCAACTCAAGAGGGGGGGGGGGGGGGGGTGAATTAGGTTTTTAAAATTTTAAAACTAATTTAGAGTTATAAAGATTATGTGATGATATGCAAGTGATATGTGATGATATGCAAGTGATATGTCATAGGTGTTTTAAGTATAGAGAATAAGTGAATATCAAAAGAGCAAGTATATAGCAATGTAAAGATAGAGAGAGGAGAAGAACACCATAAACAAACAAGGTTTATAGTGGTTTGGTGCCAACCTTGCACCTACATCCACTCCCCAAACTCCTACTTGGGTATTTAAATCCACTAAACATATTCAAACTAAATATAATTTTGGAAACTTCCAACCCTAGCTATCCCAAGCAAGAATACTTATTTTTCAGATACAAGCCAATCCAATACAATCCCATTTAAGGTTAGGATCAATCTTTCAAAATTTTGGAATCCTTCCAAAACTTAAAATAACTCAAAGAGCAGAGAATAAGAGTTTATGTCAATAAATACAACTCAAGCTCCTTAAATGAGCAAATAAAAACTTTAAGAACACTTTACACAACAAAGAGGAAGCTTTTCTAATTTTTCTCAAGGTTGTTGAAGACTTGAATGAGCTTTTGAGGGATTGGTGAACTTGAAAATGAAAGCTTCTTTGCTTGAAGAGGGCTTTTTTCTTAGGGCTGAAATGAATGCTTGAATCTCTTTTTTTTGTTCCTTCCTTTTGAAAGCCTTTATATCCTCTATGATGACTGGACAGAAAACAGACCCAATTTATAGCCATTGGAGATCTATTTTGGAGCATTAGATACAGCTAAAAAAGATCAAAAAATAGTCATTGCAGACTTTTTCCATTACAGGGATCGACCCCTAGGTCGTCCCCTGCACAAGGGTCGACCTAGGGGTCGACCCTTTTCTTCAAACTTGATTTTCTCTCAAAATATACATCCAAAAAATATAAAATTATCTCCAATAGATCACAAATCTTCTATTCTTGCTCTTGAGACTTTCGAAATAGATTTTCTCTAACTTTATATAATTTATAATTTTGCCCCTCATCATCTTTCTTTCTGATTTTTTTTAAATTATGCATCCAAATTTTATAAAACTACCTCCAATAGATCAGAAATCTTCTAGGCTTGTTATTGAGGCTTTCAAAATATATTTTCTCCAACTTTATAAAATTTATGATTTTGCTCCTGAAATATAATAAATCTTTTTTCAAGTCAAAATCATTAATATCTCACTCAAATATTTTGTAATCATCAAAATCAATTCTTGGAGCAACAATCTCTTTCTTTTTGATGATGATAAAATATTTGTGTAGTAAAACAAGACATGCATAGAACATTGAAAAAAAATAGTGCCATTAAGAATTTTGAGTTTAAAATTAAGGCAATATATAGATATATTCAATTGATGTAAATTTTTAAGGCATGAGCTTTATAATATCAAGCCATAATGTCAATGCCTATAGGTAGATGATCATAGTGCCTCATTACCATAAAGGATAGAGAAATCATAGTATAAATCTCAGTTCCTACAAAATAACTTAGTTCTTTCAGAAGAGAGGTTAGGGGCTATATAAAAAAATTTGCCAATCGTCAAACATGTAATTTTAACATCATCAACCATCAAGCATGTAATTTTAACATCATCAATTAACAATTATTGCTTATACCAAACAATATATTTACTCCTTTTTGACATCATCAATTAAAAACTACTCTTTTCTTATTTGAAATAAAAATTTACTCCTCCTTTTATGGTAGAATAAGATGCCAATATTCAAAATACATAAGAGTCATAGGAGTCATACATCAAGTAAATAGTTCTAGTCAGAATACATAAAGATGCAACATGGAGTTTACATAAAGATTTTAAAAATAGAAATAGTTAAACATACAAGATAAGCACTATATATAATCAAAATTAGCCAACATATGTCATGAAGTAATTAACTAAACATATGAATGCATACTTCATGAATATTCTCAATTTATCTTTAGTTCATTACATATTTTTCATATACTTATTATACTATAATATCTCAATTTAAATAAATGAGTATTGAAATTTCAAGCATCAAATTATTGAGTATTTTAAGCATCAATTTATTAAGCATATACTCAACATTCTTCTTTTCATTTTTGATAATCATTAAAAAGCTTATGGAAAGGATTAAGAAAACCATCAAAATCAATAAGATATAGAAGTGTATCAAATGAGAGATGTATCAAATTCAAAAAATAAAATCAAATAAATCATTTTTCTTTTTAAAACTTATCTTTGAATTTAAAACATGCTTAAAACATCATTTTTCTTTCAAAAATTTGCTTGAATTGAAATATCGAAGGCTCACCCCCTTATTAAATGATTATAACTTTTATAATCAAATTTTTAAATATATATTTTTAAGCTTTAAGAGGAATAGAGCTTTTCAAAGTTTTGAACAAAGAAATCAAGCATAACACTTTTTTTTTTAATGCATCAAACAAATCATTGAAATATATCATCAAAATCAATTAAAATTCAAAATATATATATCAAATTCAAAAAATTTTGATTTAATTTCAAGAGGGTATTAAATTTATACTTTATGGGATATTTAATATGAAAATAAGCATGTTTGATATCAAATTTATATTGATATCACTCTCTTCCTTTCTAAAAGATTTAAATTTAGATTTTTTTAAGTTAATATTGAGGGATAGAGCTTTTCAAGATATTTCAGCACATTTGATATGAAGGAAAGTAGGTCCGATGTCAAATTTCTATTGGATACCATCAATTTAGATTTTAATTTAATTTTAAAATATAAAGATTTTTAAATAAAATAAGTATAATAGAAAAAAATAACATCAATTTTAATATTTATTCTTTACTTTTCTCAAGAAGTTTTAGTCAATTAAATTTTGAAAATGTATGTATTGAAATAGTATGAAAGATAGTATCAAAGCTAAAAATAATTTTATAAAGATCTTACATTGTACATTAAAAATTCTATAAATTTATTTTTAGGAGTAAAAAGAGTTTTTAATTCAATTCAACTCCAAGAATGTCAAGAATGTTCAGATAAATCAAATTATGAAATCAGCATATGAATGATACCATTTTAAGCAATTTTTAATATTTAAAAATAATTTATTTATCTGATACTATTTTAAATTAGTAGTACTTTAAATCAAGCAAATCAAATTGAATAAACACATGAAAGCACGAATTGAAAAGACTATAAGGCATTTGATTAAGAGTTTGAAATCAATTGAAATAAAATATAAATTTAAGAGAATTATAAGATAAATGATTAAGAATTTGAGATTAATATTAATATTTTTAATACTAATTTACAGTAAATATCTCTCCTATTTTCAAAAATGAATACCATAAAATTCATCACATGATATTTTTGAATTTATTCTCCCTCCTTTTTTTAAGTGAAGCACTATTAATTGATACCACTTTAATATTTAACTAATACTAATTTGACTTTTAAGCATAGATTTTCAAATTTGATTGATACCAATTTTATAATTAATTCATCTTAAATAAATTCTCTTCCTTACTTTTGCAAATAAAGGCATTTTTAATTAAATAGTCTTTTAAGATCAAATTATTTTTTTTAGTATTTTCTTTCTCTATTGCACTTATTTTAAAATAAGCATATTGAGTTTCAAATAATCAACCATCAATGAAATAATCAATCATAATCATGATACAGTGAAATTTTTTTTTATGAAAATTTTACTTTTATTGATTTTAAAATAGAATATTTACAATAAGATGTCTTCAATCATGACAATATCAAAATGATTAATTGATGTAAAGTATTTTTGAAATATTCATTGATCATTAAAAAATGATGACATAATTAAATCAATCAAAGTATGAATTGATAAGTCAAAAAATATATAGATGCTTAAATCAAAGATGAACAAACCAAGTAATATAAGTAATTTCTTTACAAGTTTTAAAAAAAAATTTCTTTTAGCACAACTCAACCAAAAATAGAATAAGATTTAGTTTAAGAGATATTTTTTCTCATTTAGAAAGTATAATTTAAATACTATATATTTTTTTTCAAAACTATAGATTCAAAAAGAAATACTTTTCAAATTTAGCTAAGAAATAGCTTTAGGCTTTAAAAATCCAACATAAATAGATTCTTCCAAAATTGAGAATTTGGATATATTATCATAAAGAGATTTATTTAATTTATTTTTTTAAAATAATAATTAGTTTTTTTGAGAAAATATATATTTTTTAAGAAATATTATACATTGAGTTCAGAAAAGATATCAAACATTTATAATTTATCTCAAACATTATCATATTAAAATATGGTTGTGCAAACTTAGATTTGAGACAAAGCATTCTTTTCTCCTTATACTTTTTTATCAAAAGATGGAGTGCAAGACGATAAAATCTAATACCAATTATTTCAGTTTTTTTTATCAAAAAAGATGAATCTATTAAGTTCAGATCAAATTATTTTGATAAGTCATTTTGAATTGATACCAATAGATTATGCAAACAAATCATAGAGCAATTTACTATTTAAATTTAGATCTTTTTTTCTTAAGAAATATCATGTAATTTAGTTCAGTAAAGATATGAAATTCTCTGAATTTATCTCAAAAGATATCATATAAACTATGCAAAATTAGATTTGAGACAAAATATTTTTTTCTTTTTACCGAAAGAAGGCAATGAAGTGTAAGATAGAAAAAAATCTATTTGATACCAATTATGAAACTTTACTTAAGGATGAATTCTTTGATACCAATGCAAAATATGAATAAACAAAATCATATGAAAGCACAATTATAAGCGAACCAACAAGTCAAGCAACAAATAAATGTCTATGAATGATTTTTCATAAGATTCAAAAATTATTTCTTTAGAATTTTTATTTTTAGTAAAATATTTTTCAAGATTAAGCTTGACACCAATTAATTATTAAAAATCATGATAGGATCAAACCATGCAAAGTATGATTGAGTAAAAAGTAAAATAGAAATAATTTCTTAAAAGCAAATCAAATAACTAGAATAACACGAGTGCATAAATAGATCAAAATAATTTTACTTTTAATATTTCAATAATATTTTCTCTTATTCAATTTAAAATTATTTTTTTTTATTTTTCATAACAAATACTAGAAAACTTAACTTTCTTAACTCTCTTCCTATGTTGGAAAATTAATTTTTCTTAATTCTTCTCCTATGTCTTTCAAATTAGGCATATTTAATTAATTTAAACAAGTGATCATTTTTCTTCCTTTGTGTAGCAAGCAAAGCACATATTGAGTTAAACAAATAATGACAAACACATTGAATTTTCATAAAAGATAAAATTTTTATTGATTAGCCAATAATGATTACAAAAATAAAATCATGAAAGCATGCAAAATGTATAAGAGCTATATCCTATATAGATGCCAAAAATAGATTGAAAGGGTCACTAAAGCTATGGAAAGAAATCCTAGCATCTTATGTAAGTGTATGTCGGGATAATCCTAAGGTGTAGTCTAGGCTAGGAAGGAGAGTGTAGTCTAATATCTCCAAATGACTGGGCCCGGTAGTGAACACCTCCCTCGTTGCAGTGAGTGCCTGAATCAATCTTCCTAACTCATCTTTGACCAATGATAATGCCTCCATCTAATCTCATCTCGTCTGGTGTGCCTCTGATATGTATCTCTAAAGCTCTGCACAGACTGACGCTACGATATTAATGGAGAGTCTCTCAACAAATGCATCTTCATCTAGTCTATCAAGTAATCATGAGCTAGTATCTGGATGGTTGGTCTATGAAAGTGAAACTATCTCTATTTATTCATGCTGCTCTGCTGGCTTCTTATCCTGATATTTACTATCATAGACCCTGCTATAGGAGTCTCATCATCATCATCTGCTATAGTATGAGAGTTAATATCCTCAATCGTCATCTCAATTAAATATAAATCTTAAATGTGTATCTACTTGAGATAATCCAAGATGCTTCTACTAGTCTGTATATGTGTAGCGTATGTCCAATGCTATCAATATTTATCTCAGTCTGCATATTTTTTACTTTAAAAACTAGACTTTCTCTTTCTTTGGATAAAATACTTTTGGGATGCCATTGGAGAACAAGGACTACAAGATTAGAATAGAAATGGAAAGGAAAGGTCCAATTTTAGTAGGAGAGGGGTTTGAAAGGAATTATAGCCTGAGAAAATTAACAATGGAATGATAAAGCCTTAGGATATCTTTAAATAGGAGAACTAATTCATAAAAAAAAAAGATTAACTCCTGCTAAATCAAGAGTCGGCTCCTGAAGAGAGGTCGACTCCAATGAAACTAGGAGTTGGCTCCTCGAAGCAGAAAATAGTTCAAGTAGTTTTTGATTCTAGAAAATTTAATCAAGTTGAATAATAATCAATAGGCAATTAAATCAATGATCAAGAAAGATATTTAAGTCAAATTGGAGGATCAAGAATTAATCAATCATGGGGGTAAGATTATCAAGTCAAGGGACACATGTAAAAGAAAGTCTAGACATAGGCTCTATGAGTTTTTGTTGAACTATGAAATTCCAAATCCTTAGGGATAAGCTAATATGCAATGTTGTTCAATACATCAAGTATGTAATTTTTGTGATTGAATGTCTTATCTTCAAGTACTTTATTTCATATAAAATTTTTATTAAAAGTTTAATAATTTAGCATTTTATGGGAGAATGTCAAACATAATTTTACTTATATGTTCAGCAACTTAAAAATATTCATATCCAATTAAACATCTTTTAATTTAAGTTTACCAATTACAAAATTGATATGGTGAAGCTATTATATCATGTTGAATTTTAAGATAGTTTCAATTCATATCATAACATGATACTTAGAGGAAAGTATTTTGATCTTTTAAAATTAAAGTATTCAAATTATCAAAATCAATCAATCATACTAATCTTACTAACATATGAAAAGAATTTCAAACAAGTAATCATAATATGAAATCATAATGATAGATCATTAAAAATAATAGAATTAATTAAATAAATATTGATGGCATGATGTGATAAAAGTTTAGATTTTACCAATATCATCATCCATCCAAGTCCATTCCTAAGGCATCCAACTACAAGTATTTTCTCATTTTATTCCACTGAATCCTTGGTATATCTATAAAATCATTTACTATTTTTTTGGTACCCAAGTAATCTTAGGTCCATGAAGGTTAGAGCTTATGGTTTCTTTTGGCATCCAAATCTTCTTCACATTTGAACTTTTAGTTTTACTAAAAAAATATGTATAGGATTTATATCCTACTTTTTCATATTTAAAGCAAGTAATATTTGAAAACTTATTACTTGATGAGTTCACAAAGATATTTTTCAAAAATTTTTATTTCTTAAGAGGATTATAGCCTAGGCCCGCTTTATCATAAACGATCTTTTGATTTTCAAGTATTATTTAAAGTTTATTTGAGCTAAGAGTGAACTTTTCTACCATAGATTTTAACTTAGCAATTTTATTTCTTAGGTTCAGATTTTCTCAAGTTAAAACCAGTTTTTCACTTGAGATAGTTTCATTTTTTTTAGCAAGAATTGATTCTTTAACTTGAGTTCTTTGTTTTTAGCTCCTAACTTCTTTAAATCATCTACTAAATCATAGAAGGTTTTTTAAAGTTCTTCAAATATAAATTCATATGAGATTTCGATATTTACCTCATTTTCATGTGTTATAAGACATAAGTTGGCTTGTTCATAAACTTCTTCCTCTTCATAGCTTGAGTCATCACTATCACTCCATGTAGCTACCATAGTCTTTTTCTTGTACTTCTTGGAGTTCCTTTTGAGTTATGGACATGTGGACCTAAATTGCCTCGGCTTCTTACACTCATAACAAATAAAGGGCTGCTCCTTATTCTTTTTCTTGCTATGCTCTCCTTTAGTAGGTGGCCTCTTCCTCATCCTTTGTTTTCTCCTCTTCAAAAATCTCTTGAACTTCCTAGTGATGAGGGCTAATTCTTCATCTTATTCTTCATCTTCTATTTCATCGGATCCCTCATCTTATTGAGTGATGGATTTGAGGGCTATTGTCTTCTTCTTCTTCTTATTCTTGCTTAGCTTGTGTGTCATTAGTGATCCTAGAAGCTCCTCTAAGGATAAAATATTTAGATCTTTAGCTTCTTGGATTACGATCACTTTGGCCTCCCAAGTTCTTGGTAAAGATCTAAGAATCTTTCTTACAAGATCGCTATTAGAATAAGACTTACCAAGATTTTTTAGATCATTAATAATATCTGTAAAATGAGTTAACATTTTAGTTATAGATTCATCATGCTCTATTTTGAAGAGTTCATATTTGTGCACAAGTATGTTAACTTTTTACTTCTTAACTTGATTAGTGCCATCATATGTTACTTCTAACCTATCCCATATTTTCTTAGCCGACATGCATGTTGAAATGCGATTAAATTTATTAGCATTTAAAGCATAATATAAAATATTTATGGCTTTTGTATTGAGTTGAGCTATTTTTTATCAACCTCATCTCATTCTCTTTCGGATTTGGTTAATTCTACACTATCAATTATCTTAGTGGATGTGTGAAGGAACCAAATCTAGGATTTTACAGGTAAATCTTGAAAATTTTTTTAAGATCTTGTAGTGGAAGATTTAAATAAATTAAATATTTATTTAAATAAATATGTAAATACCTAGATTCAAATCTATTACATGATCAAGGCATGATATTAAATCAAAAATTAAAATCAAATAAGAAAGTAAAAGATTGATCAAATCAACCTAGATCTATACTACATCAAATGCAAATATGAAGCTTATAGATCATATCTATTACCCGAGCAAGTTAGATATTCTAACTTATTGATCTAGGCTTGAGGATGATGTCGTGAGCCGCATATGCATATGGTCTTTAGGAGTCATCCACACGAGCCTACGATCTTTGATCTGAAGTTCGATGTAGGAAATCAACACAATATGCTAATACTATGCTGATCCTTCTTCGACGGTCGATCCGATGCTTTCTTATTTGAAATTTAGACTCTTCAAAATATGAGAAGAAAGATGAGAGTTTACTGATTTAAGACTCTCTCAGAAAAAAACTTTAGAAAGGAGGAGAGATTGAAAATAAAACAGCCTTAAAAGAAGACCCTCTTCTTCTTCTCTTTTCTCTTACCTAGACACCTAGTTTGGTGCCTATGGAACCCCCACGACCAAGGACCCTATTCCTCTAATTTTTCCACACCCCAAACCTCTTCCAAAGCTCTGTATTTCACAAAATAATCAAAACAAAATTCATCCAATAAATAGAGGAAAAGAAGAGTCCAAGTTAGATCAAAATTCTAGACTAGGAATATCCAAACATGGAAAGTTGTTGAGGCACCCAACTCTTGGGTGCCTCCTCCATAATTATTGGTGTGGACTAGCAAGGGAGGGTGCACAAAAAAGAAGATTATTTTCATAGAATAAGAGAAGAATTAATTAAAAGAGGGGATGGCACTCAAGAAAAGATGTTTTGGTCAATAAGGATTCTATCTCATAGAATCCTAAACAAAACTAACTCCTCTTTTCACTTAGTCTTCCAACAAATTGCCTTTTGAGAAAAGGAGGAGAGAAAGAGGGTGTGAGAAGCCATGGGAGTGGAAAATTTTCATGTAAGAAACAAAACAAAAAAGGGCATGGGGCATGAGGATTAAGTGGCACAAGTGATAGGGAGTCCTAGTCACACTAAGACTCCTATTTTGACTTGGTCAAACAAGATATTTTAACCAAATAAAATCAAGATTAAACCAACCAAATTAAATAAAGCCCTAACCCATTTAAGAAATTAATTAAATTAGATTTAATTTTAATTTATTTTTTAATTAAATTAGAAAATTGGGTTAATCCGAATCCTAGTTAGATTAGGACTAGTTCTTCCTTGCACTTGGCTTATCCAATAAACCAAATGGATTTGATCCAATCAAGCCCAAACCAAATCTAATTAAATCATATTTAATTAGACTTAATCTCAAGCTATTGGCTTAATTAAATTAAGTCAATTAGCAATCCAATTACTAATCGATCCTCCTGCAACACTTGCACTAGGTTAAACACCAATCATATTGATTGTTTAACCCTAGAACGATTCTTAGTTATCAATCAACCATCCGATCAGATTATAAGCTCTAATATGTGTGACCTCATAGGTCTGAACCTAAGTTGATAGCATAGAAATAAATTTTTATATCAATCGAAGTGACCATCTAGCAATGATACCCGACGATCGAATAGGTCGAAGGTGTAGAACACCATCCTCAGAACCCATGCAGATATAGTTTCCATATAATTCATCCCCTTGACCACAATGCTCGTAGGACACCTCAAAGTTCAACTATCAACTCTGATCAGGTTGTCCACATTATATGTTAAAATATCAAATCCATATGATGGATTACCTTGGTCAAGATTTTGCTATATTGAAATACAGTGATACATTCTTCTCCAACTCTTGGAGTGGTCAATTCCATCTTGATCACACTCTAACTTTGCAAGTACTTGACTGTGCCCAGAAGCCTTCCATTGCTGAATTAAAAATTTAGTTAATCCTATACCAAAGCATAGTGAGTTGCTTGCAAGTCACTGAGGTGATCTCAGGTCTAAAGGATACTTATACCTATATCCCATCAGAGACATTTTCGACAGCAAAATGCTCTGAAGTTGATCAAGTTCAATGATGATGTACCCATACATCTCACCTGTATGCCATACTAGTGTCTTCACACTTCTTAGTTAAGAGGACAACCAACCTATATAGCATATAGCGACCTATGCTCGATAGACGCTGTTGTTCTAATTAACAGCCTATCATTTGGTCGTGAACAAATTTAAGAACTAATCGATAAATCCTCTCTTTATCAAAACTAAATAGTTCTAAGGACTTCATCACAATAATGGAGTTCATTAGAAGATGTAAACTTATGATTGAAAAGATGGCAAAATATTTTATAAATTAAAAAATTAATTATAATTATAAAATAGCTCAATCGTTAATAGGATGATGATTGGCTTTGGAACATAATTCTCAAGAACTCCCACTTGTCCTAAAGCCACTCGGCACAATATCTAATACCCATCTTTAACTTATGGTTATCGAACTTCTTGATTGCCAGGGCTTTAGTGAAGGGGTTGGCTAGGTTCTTCTTTTATCGATCTTCTAAAGATCGACGTCACCACAATCCACGATCTCATGGATCAAATGAAAGCGGCATAAAATATGCTTTGTCCGTTGGTGTACCTTTGGTTTCTTTACTTGAGCTATGGCACCAATGCTGTCGCTGTAGAGTAGGAGCTCGATAATGAACTTCCTCAGCCATACAGCTTTCTTTCCTACATCTGATGCTGCCATGTACTTTGCTTCACAAATAGAGTCGGCTACTGTATGCTGTTTGAAACTTTTTCAGTAGATGGCTCCATCATTTAGAGTAAAGATATGCTCCAACACACTTTTACTATCATCATGGTTAGTTTAAAAGCTGGAGTCTATAAATTCCATAAGTTTTAGATCTGACTCACCATAAACCAACCATTGGTCATTCATATTTTTCAAATACTTAAGGATGGTTTTAACCATCTTTCAGTGATTTTCTCCAAGGTCAAACTGGTATCTACTTACCACTTCTAGTGAGTATGCCACGTCTGATATCGTACATATCATTGCATACATAATAGATTTCACTATCGAAGCATATAGAATTCTACTCATACGCTCTCTCTCTTTAGGAGTTGTTGGATGATCCTTCTTAGAGAGAAAAATTTTTTGGCCTATCGAGAGATAGTCCTTTTTGGAATTCTCCATACTGAACCTCTTCAGCACAGTTTCTTTGTACGTGGACTAGGATATACCAAGCATCTTTTTAGATTTATCCCTATATATCTTCATCCCTAGAATGTAGGATGCTTCACCCAAGTCCTTCATGAAGAACTATGATGACAACCAGACTTTTATTTCTTGTAGTGCGGGAATGTCATTCTCGATTAAGAGAATATCATCCACATACAAAATAAGGAATACCACTATTGAACCATTTATCCATTTGTAAATGCAGGATTCTTCTTAATTCTTAATGAAGCCATACATTTTGATCACTTTATCAAAATGCATATTCTAACTCTGAAATGCTTGCTTCAATCCATAAATGAATCTCTGAAGCTTGCACACCTTGGACTCATCTATGGATGTAAACCCTTTAGGTTATATCATATATGCCTCTTTGGTCAGTTCTCCATTTAGGAAAGTTATCTTCATATCCATCTGCCAGATCTCATAGTCCAGATAGGCAGCAATGGCAAGCATGATCCGAATGAACTTAAGCATTGCCACAAGGAAGAATGTCTCATCATAGTCAATACCATAATATTGATGATACCTCTTGATAACCAGACGAACTTTATAGGTCTCCACCTTTCCATCTGCGCCCCCCTTTTTTTTGAAGATCCATTTACATCCGATAGGTTTAACCCCTTTAGGTGGGTCAACTAATGTCCATACATCATTGACCTTCATGGAATCCATTTTAGATCTCTTGGCTTCTAGCCATTTTTTAGAGTTGGGTCTCTGCATTGCATCCATATAAGTGATCGGATCCTCATCGTTCTCATTGAGTTCGATGGGATCACCATCCTGGACCAAGAATCCATAGTATTTATTTGAATGGTGCGGTACTCTACCAGATTGCCTTAATGGTGTGGGTTCACTAGGCTTCAAATCTGATATGATCAAATCTGACTTAGGTTCAACATTCTGTATCAGACTTTTTACCTATTGAACTTCATCAAGTTCAACCTTAGAGGCAACAGTTCCTTCACCAAGGAACTCCTTTTCCAAAAAGATTGTCCTAAGGCTGATGAACACCTTTTGTTCATTAGTATGGTAGAAATAGTATCCTTTGGTCTCTTTTGGGTATCCTATAAATGTACACTGGTCAGACCTAGGTCCAAGTTTGTTTGTAACTAATCATTTGATATAAGTCGGGCACCCCCAAACCCTAAGGTGTGAAAGTGCCGACTTACGCCCTATCCATATCTCATATAGGGTTTTAACTACAGACTTACTTGGAACCCTATTTAATAGATAATAAGTCGATTCGAGTGCATATCCCCAAAAGAATATCGACAAGCTGGCAAATCCCATCATGAATTGGACTATGTCTAACAAAGTTCGATTCCTTCTTTTAGACACACAATTATGCTGTGGTATTTTAGAAGTCCATTGGAAGATAATTTCATTCTCTCCTAAATATGTGAGAAACTCATCAGAAAGATATTCTCCTCCTCAGTTAGACCGAAGATTTTAATACTCTTCCCAGTTTATTTTTCTACTTTACTTCGAAATTATTTGAATATTTCAAAAAAATCTGACTTATGTTTCATCAGATAGACATATCCATATTTGGATATATTATCTATAAAAGTGATGAAGTAGACATATCCACCTCTGGCACTTATGCTTATTGGTCCACATACATTAGTATGTAGTAGACCTAAGACCTCATTGGCTCTCTCACCTTTTTCAGTAAAAGGTGACTTGATCATTTTACCAAGAAGATAGGACTCACAGGTTGGAAGTGATTCACAATCATTGACTTCGAGGATTTCCTCTTGAGTCAATCCATTTATCTTGTTCTTGTTTATATGACCTAGCCTACAGTGTCATAAGTAGATATCTAATACACTATCTAATCTAGGGTGCTTTCTAGTAGAATAGACTACATTAATAGATTGTAATAACATATATACACCATTATTCAATTATCCACAGAAAGCAGTAACATCATTCACAATGACATTACAAACTCATTTTTTTATTAAAATTTTATAATTATTCATGGCCAAAAGGCCTACAGAAATGATATTTAAAAAGAAACTAGGATAAAAATGATAATCACTAAGAACAACGGTATGAGATTCAAATACAAGTTTCAAAATTTCTAAAGCTAGAATTGAAACTGATCTTTCATCTCCAATATTTAGGAATCTCTCATCTTGCTCGAATCTTCTACTGACCTATAATCTTTGCAACGAATTGCAAATATGATAAGGGCTACTGGTATCCAATACCCAGTCAGTAATATCATAAATAGAGAAATTGCAAGGAGTTATCATATAAATACCTTACCCAGCAATAGCTTGCTTCTTTCTCTACCTATTCGGATCTAGGAAGGCAATGTACTGAGGATAGTTCCTCTTCCAGTGCTTCCGCTTCTTACAAAAGAAGCATTCAGCTTGACTCTTATCGGGCTTGATCTTCCTAGTCTGGCCCTGCACTGATGTCCTAGCCTGAACTTGCACCTTCTTATTTTCTTCTTCTTGTTCTTCTTTTCTTTTCTAAAAGATCGAGAACTAGAAGATGAACCTCCCACTAAGTTCACCGACTCTTTATGGACCTGATGATCCTTCTCAAAGTTCTGAAGTAACCTCAATAAGTCATGGTAGTTTACTTCAGACTTTGTCATTCTGTAATGAGTAAGAAAAGAGAGATAGGACTTTGGCAGCGAGTTTAGTATTGCATCTTTTCCAAGTTGTTCATACAAGGAAAAGCCAAATTTGCTCAAGCGCTCTATCAGCTCGATCATATATAGTACATGATCAGTGATAGAGGCTCCATCCTACATTCTGGCGTTAAAGATGGTGCAACTAGTCTTGTGTCTCTCAACGTCATCGGGTGTGCTAAAAGAATCCTCCAACATTTAAAGTATTTTATTTGGCTGAGCTATCTCAAACTTGCAACTGAACTCATCGCTCATCACAGCCAGCATAATGCAGCACACCATAGTTCGATCACTGAGCCACTTTTGATAAGTATCTCTGACTATTCCACGTGCATTAGCAGCTAGCTCCTCAGGTGCAGGATCCATCAGCATATATAGGATCCTTTCATGCTCTAGGATAATCTTCAACTTTCGGTACCAGCTACCAAAGTTGGATCCCACCAACTTATCATTGTCCAACAATGATCCAAGCGATAGAAAAGTGGCCATGTCTGCATAAAGAAAAACCAAAACCTAATTAGTAATTGATTCATTAAACCTAAAGATTTGGACTTTAATCAAAAGATTTCTCCCACTATTTTATTCAAATTGATAGCCTTTACCTCCAATTTGAAAAATTATCCTAATTTCTACCAATTCAAAAAATTATCCTAATTTCTTAGTGGGTACTAGAATCCACATAGACTGTACACAAGTCCAACTTTGGTTGGCCCATCCATGTATATCTAAGGGTAGGTTCATAAGTAATTATTTTTGTAAATAATTTTTAGTAATTAAATTTTGCCCCAAGCCCTGATCAGTTGGCTTTGGCTTTCTCAGAAAAGGATCCAGTTACGTCCAACCATTAACATGACCATACTTGGCCCATCTAACCAATGAATGATAGGCTCAACTTTGGTTGGCCCATCTAACAATCATTTAGAAAGATGTATCCAAGAGATCATATAATGAATGATAACTCCATCAATCGATAAGCACCAGGCCTTTGGGCCTTCAATGATTATCCAACTGATGGATCCATTATCATCCACTTTAATGGGAGGCTATGATCCAATTATCATATAACTATTTTATTTTAGGACTCTAATAATTTTAGAGGATTTAATTTATAGAAGAGAGTAGGTCAGATTAACCAGCATGTCATGATCCTTCCACTAACTTCACCAAGTCAGCTTAAGGAAGATCATTAATATGCTGGTCTATGAGCACTTAAATCAGTCAAACTAATTTACCTAACTGACATGGGTTAGCTCAAATAGTTAAGCGATCTGATCAAAATATAATCTCACCAAGAGGCCAAGTAAGTTCGATTAGTAGAACGATCTGCCAGGCTTGCCTTATATACCATCAAAAATAGCCAGGTAAGTGGGCTGCCAATTAAAAATTATTGGTCTAGTTTACCTTAGACACCAACTGATTTAATTAGTTTCAATTAGATCAACCTAATAGTTTGTGCAAGACCGCGTAGCCAAGAATCAAGTCCATCTTGGGTCTTTTTTAAGACATGGACTTAACCAACTACAACTATTATAATTGATCTAGAGAATCCTTGACCTAATCTAAGACAACAATTGATTAGATTTAGTCAATTCTCTAATTAAGTCCATTCTTTAATCTAACCCTAGGTTTAACCTAATTAATGGACCTAATTCCCACTAATTCATTAACCCAATGTGTTATGATTCGTGTCATAGGATCTTCAATTTACAATCCTAGAACATAATCAAACAACTTCTTAATTTTTAACTAAGTTTTGGGCTGAGGGTTGGGGTTTAGCTTTTTGAAAATAGTTTTCATGTTAATAAAATATTTTTACAACATAGTTCTATCAATCAAGTTGCATGTTTGATTCATAATCAATATGCAAGTAACATAAACATGAATCTACTTTAGCTCTAATCTAAATAGGTTCATGTAATTAAAATAGTTTCAATAATAATCAATCATAAATCTTCTTAGATTAAATTAAAAATATTTATAAAGATTAAAATTAGATTAAAATATTTTTAATCAGATCATAAAATCTCTTAGATCTAATTTAAAATTTTATGATCAATATTTTAGATAAGCACGTACTAGGACAACCTATTCACTGTAAGGGGTAAACCTTATAGCAGGATAACCTTATGGCAGTCCGTACAATCTAAAATATTTTATTTTTAAATTTAAAAATATTTTAAATTTATTAAATCATAAATAAAATTATATTAAATCTAATAAATTTATTATTAGAGTCAGATCATCATGAACTAGGATAACCTATTCACTGTAAGAGGTAAACCTAACAGCAGAACAACCTTATGATAGTTCGTGAGATCTAATTTTTTTTTAATTTTAGATTTAATAATTAGATTATAAATTAGATCTAATCTAAGAAATAATTTAAACATACATAAAAATTATGTAATAATAACCTGGCTCTAATACCAATTGAAGGAACCAGATCTAGAATTTTATAAATAGATCTTGAAAACTTTTTCAAGATCTTATAAAAAATTTAAATAAATTAAATATTTAAATAAATATATAAACACCTAGATCTTAAATCTATTACATGATTAAGGCATGATATTAAATCAAAAATTAAAATCAAATAAGAAAATAAAAGGCTGATCAAATCAACCTAGATCTACACTACATCAAATGTAGGTATGAAGTTTATAGATCATATCTATTATCTGAGCAAGTTAGATATTTTAACTTACTGATCTGAGCTTGAGGATGATTTCATGAATCGCACATGCATTCCACATCTAGGAATCGTCTACACGAGCCTACGATCTCTGATCTGAAGTTCGATGCAGGAAATCAGCACAGCATGCTAGTACTGTACTGATCCTTCTTCAATGGTCGATCCGATACTCTCTTCTTCGAAATTTAGACTCTCTAAAATATAAGAAGGAAGATGAGAGTTTACTGATCTGAGACTCTCTCAGAAAAAAACTCAAAAAAGGAGGAGAGATTGAAAATAAAACAGCCCTAGAAGAAGACCCTCTTCTTCTTCTCTTTTCTCTCACCTAGACACCTAGTTTGGTGCCTATGGAACCCCCACGACCAAGGACCCTCTTCCTCTGATTTTTCCACTCCCTAAACCTCTCCCAAAGCTTTGTATTCTATGAAAAAATTAAAATAAAATTCATCCAATAAATAGGATAAAAGAAGAGTCCAAGTTAGATCAAAATCCTGGATTAGGAATATCCAAACATGGAAAGTTGTTGGGGTGCCCAACTCTTGGGTGCCTCCTCTACAATTATTGACATGGACCAGCAAGGGAGGGCACACAAAAAAGAAGATTATTTTCATGAAATAAGAAAAGAATTAATTAAAAGAGGGGGCAACACTCAAGGTAAGGTGTTTTGGTCAACAAGAATTCTATCTCATAGAATCCTAAGCAAAGCTAACTCCTCTTTTGACTTGGTCTTCTAACAAATTATCTTATGAGAAAAGGAGGAGAGAAAGAGGATGTGAGAAGCCATGGGAGTGGAGAATTTTCACATAAGAAACAAAATAAAAAAGGGCATGGGGCGTGAGGATTAAGTGGCGTAAGTGATAGGGAGTCCTAGTCACACTAGGACTCCTATTTTGACTTGATCAAACAAGATCTTTTAACCAAATAAAATCAAGATTAAACCAACCCAATTAAGTAAGGCACTAACTCATTTAAGGATTTAATTAAACTAAATTAAATTAGATTTAATTTTAATTTATTTTTTAATCAAATTAAAAAATTAGGTTAATCCGAATCCTAGTTAGACTAGGACTAGTTCTTCCTTGTACTTGGCTTATCTAATAAACTAATTGAACTTGATCCAATCAAGCCCAAATCAAATCTAATTAAATTATATTTAATTAAACTTAATCTTAGCCTATTGGCTTAATTAAATTAAGCTAATTAGCAATCAAATTACTAATCGATCCTCCTGCAATACTTACACTAGGTTAAACACCAATCATATTGATTGTTTAACCCTAGAATGATTCTTAATCATTGATCAACCATCCGATCAAATCATAAGCTCTAATGTGTGTGACCTCATAGATTCAAACCTAAGCTAATAGCATAGAAATAAATTTCTATACCAATCAAAGTGACCATCTAGCAATGATACTTGACGATCGGATAGGTCGAAGGTGTAGAACACCATCCTTAGAACCCATGCAGATATAGTTTTCATATAATTCATCCCCTTGACCATAATGCTCATAGGACACCTCAGAGTTCAACTATCAACTCTGATCAGGTTGTCCATATTGTATTTCAAAATATCAAATCCATCTAATGGATTATCCTGGCTAAGGTTTTGCTATATTGAAATATAGTGATGCATTCTTCTCCAACTTTTGGAGTGGTCAATTCCATCTTGATCATACTCTAACTTTGTGAGTACTTGACTATGCCCATATGCCTTCCATTGCTGAATTAGAAATTCAGTTAGTCCGGTACCAAAGCACAGTGAGTTGCTTGCAAGTCACTGAGATGATCTCAGGTCTAAGGGATACTTATACCTATATCCCATCAAAGACATTCTCGACAGTAGGATGCTCTATAGTTGGTCACATTCAATGATAATGTACCTATACATCTCACCTGTATGCCATATCAGTATTTTCGCACTCCTTGGTTAAGAGGATAACCAATCTATATGGCATATAGTGATCTATGCTCGATAGATGCTGTTGTCCTAATTAACAGTCTATGATTTGGTCGTAAACAAATTTAAGGACTAATCGATAAATCCTCTTTTTATCAAAACTAAATAGTCCTAAGGACTTCATCACAATAATGGAGTTCTTTAAAAGATGTAAACTTATGATGAAAAGGGTGTCAAAATATTTTTATTAATTAATAAATCAATTATAATTACAAAATAACTCAACCATCAACAGACTGATGATTGACTTTGGAACATAATTTTCAATAGTATGTATGATCCATTAACTATGATACTCCATATATCATAGTCAAGTGCTTGTATGAATATTCTCATTCAAGCTTTTCAATAGATATAGTTTGATCTATTGAAAAGTGGCGGTCAGTTTGTGGACTGCCCCTCGGCTAGAGGGATATCAACTTAGGTTACCATAGATCTTTGACTCTTTGATGATTAAATCAAAATAGTACTCAAGCATCGAACTCTGATACCACTTGTTGCCCAGCTATGCAATCCAAGAGGGGGGTTGAATTGGATTTTTAAAATTTTAAAGCTAATTTAGAGTTACAAAGATTATATGATGATATGCAAGTGATATGTGATAGGTATTTTAAGTATAGAGAATAAATGAATATCAAAAGAGCAAGTATATAGCAATGTAAAGATAGAGAGAGGGAAGAACACTACAAATAAATAAGGTTTATAGTGGTTCGGTGACAATTTTGCACCTACATCTACTCTCCAAGCTCCTACTTGGGTATTAAAATCTACTAAACGTATTCAAACTAAATACAACATTGAAAACTTTTAACCTTAGCTATCCCAAGGTAGAACACTTATTTTTTGTATACAAGCCAATCTAATATAATCATATTTAAGGTTAGGATCAATCTTTCCAAATTTTGGAATCCTTTCAAAACTTAAAACAACTCAAAGAGCAAAGAATAAGAGTTTATGTCAATAAATACAACTTGCTCCTTAAATGAGCAAATAAAAGCTTTAAGAATATTTTACACAACAAAGAGGAAGCTTTTCTAATTTTTCTCAAGGTTGTTGAAGACTTGAATGAGCTATTTAGGGGTTAGTGAGCTTGAAAATGAAAGCTTCTTTGCTTGAAGAGGACTTTTTGCTTAGGATTAAAATGAATGCTTGAATCTCTTTTTTTGTTCCTTCCTTTTGAAAGCCTTTATATCCTCTATGATGATTGGAGAGAAAATAGACCCAATTTATAGCTATTGGAGATTCATTTTGGAGCATTAAATACAGCTAAAAATGATCAAAAAATAGCTATTGTGGACTTTTTCCATCGCTGGGGTCGACCCCTAGGTCATCCCCTGCATAGGGGTCGACCCTTTTCTTCAAACTTAATTTTCTCTAAAAGTATACATCCAAAAAATATGAATTTATCTTTAATAGATCATAAATCTTCTATTCTTACTCTTGAGACTTTCAAAATAGATTTTCTCTAACTTTATATAATTTATGATTCTGCCCCTCATCATCTTTCTTCCTGATTTTCTTCTAAATTATGCATCCAAAATTTATAAAACTATCTCTAATAGATCAAAAATCTTTTAGGCTTGTTGTTGAGGCTTTCAAAATATATTTTCTCTAATTTTATAAAATTTATGATTTTATCTCTAAAATATAATAAATCTTTTTTCAAGCTAAAATCTTTATTATCTCGCTCAAATATTTTATAATCATCAAAATTAATTCTTGAAGCAACAGTTTATTTTCATCTAACTAGAACCAACCTAGGTTAGATTAATTATTGAATTTAAATCCATTCCTAGTGCAATTAGACTAGGATCTAAAGTTGACATATTTAAGATAATTAAGGGTCACCTAATCAGATGCTTCTAAAAAATTTTTGTACATCATTTTGCTCCAATTTTTGGATATGTGATAGAGCTTGAGACATGCTATGGGCATGCCAAATTTTATGATTTATGGTAGAGTTTTGGCTAGGTTTTGATAGAGTTTCATTTGGATCAAACTCTTGAGGAAAGAGTCCTAGGTGCAATAGACTCTTCCTGATCTACTCATGCTGCCACCTTCCAGATTGATTTTTGGTATTAAAACTAGATGAGATCTAGGTTTTCATGTGGAGAATAAGTTCTAAAGTCCCAATGATCAAATAAGAAAGTTATTTGATCAAGAGGGACTTTAGATGGCGCATAAGGTTTAAAAACCCTTCTCATGCCATTATGTTATCGCATAACATTTATTTTCCATGCCCAAAGGATCCATCCATACCATATCCCACACCCTCTATCCTCTCTCTTCCTCTCTTCTACATGCCTAAAAAGTTAGGCATAAATCAAAGAAGAAGGTCCAAGTATTTCAGTGCAAGATTCAGTTTTTATGCGATGGTGTTCGTGAGACGGACAGGCTGCCTTTAGAAATTATTTTGAAGGATCTATAGATCAGATTTAGATTTGATCTTTGAAAGAAAGATTCATGAGGAGAAGACATTCAAATTCTGCTTGAGTGGATACTAGTAGAGGCCAAGCATGTGCGTGGCTCCTTCCAGAACCTTAGGAATGATCAGGATCATCGCAAGATAATTAGATTATCCAATCAGATACTTAAAATTAAATCTAATTTATTTTTATTTTTATTTTTTAATATTAGATCATCATGATTAGATCTAAGAACTCTTAGATCTGATCAAATCATAAAAAATTTTGTAGAAAATTTTACCTCAGATCTGGATGATCCTACGGTGAAAAATCAGATTTTTCTTCAACTGGTATCAGAGCTACGTTAGTAATTTTTTAGATCTATTTTAGATCTAATTTAATTTTTATTTATGATTTGATATTAAAAAGTTTTAGATATCACATAAGATGTAATTATATCTAAAATCAAAAAATTAAAAATTATATAATTTAGATCTATAATGTATGAGATGCATGACTAGACTAGGAATAGAATAGTTCTATGTGTAGTCTAATATGATCACATTATTAATTTGATTAAATATAATTTTAGATATATATATATTTTTTTGATATTATAATTATTATAACTAGATCTAAAAAATAGAAAATATAATTTTTAATTTTTAATTTATTCATATGAGATATTAAAGATGCATTCTTAGACTAGTTATAGAATAATTCTATAAACTATCTAGAATAGTTTTATTTTGATGTGATCAAATTTAAAATTTTATTTTTTAGATTTAATATATAATATTTCAGATCTAAAAGCATGTATGATTGATTGAGTTTTGATACATGAGATGTATGCGAGACATGTATAGGTTATATCTTTGATTGTATATGTGATATATAATTTAGATCTAACTTGTTTTATTTTAAAAAATATATTTTTGATTATGGTGTTCTCCTTGGCCATCTGATCATAAGAATAAAGTAGAGTTTAAAGGCCTTCTCCTTCCATTCGATGGGATGTTCTTATGATGTGTAGGGATACTGCACGTTCGTTCTTAATAAAAAATCAGAACTTATTTTTTACAAAACCCTAGATCCTAAAATTCTAAAATTTTATTACATATTTTGTTCATGAACCTAAACTTAATTAAGAATTAACATTATGAAATTAATTAGATCTAAAATTATAAATTTTTAGATTTAAGACATCTTCATAAAATTGGGTTCAAACTTGGATAGCTCAATTAGGTCTAACGGTTGATCAAACCAAATTAAGAGTTGGTTAAGTGGGATCAAAGAAAGCTTAGAATTGACTAGCCTAATAGGATTAAGTTTGGGTCAAGATCGAATCGCATTGAGATGTGCTCGATCAAGTCAAGACCTAATTTGACTCCATGGTTCGTGCTTGGATTGTAGGCTAATCTGATTGATTCTAATTTGATAATTTGGTGTCTAAGATAAGTCTAGCAGATATGATCAATTAGTTTTTAATTGGGAGCTACTCGATCTAAATGCATTTTTATCGAGTTAATGGCATATTTCTTCCATCGGTCTCATTTACCTGACCATTTGTATCGATCCAATTCTGATTTAAGGTAGCTAACAATTCGAGCCAACCCATGCCACTAGGTTAATCATAATTATTATGACTAAGTCAAGTTAAGTTTAAAGAGACCTAAATTAAATCTTTCTAAGAAAATATTAAGTCTAAGATCTTCCACCATTATAGATGTGCGGGCCTTTTTCGAGGTTGATTATTCTTGATTGGATACAGTGGTTCAATTATATCGAAAAGATGCAATCATATCTATTTGGCATTGGATGCTATAGATTGGAGGATGGGTTAAGCTCAATATTTTAGATATGGTGAGAGATTCAATCAAAAATCCAATTCATGCAAATGATGGGTCTAACTTAACTAAGGAGTGGAGCAATATTCTAGGCATGGTGAGCTTCATGAATTAGAGATCAGGTTTGGATGCACCATGATTAGAGAATTATTGAACAAGAGTTATCCACTCATCAGTTAATCCATCATCAATAATTGTTAGATGAGGTGGTGAGCCAGTCTGTGGGATCGCACCATCCACTAGAAATCTATAATCATGAAGATTTTTACATCTCTATCAAGAAAGTATAGAAATTTGAGTAAATAGTAAAATTCAAATTTATTTAAAAGTAAAAATCTTAAATAAATTGGTTAAGTCTAATTATAAAAGCTAACTAAAAGCTTTGACTTTCTATAGAAAAATATCTGCATCCAATCCACTAGCCCATATCCTGGATACCCATAAATTGATCGAACCTAACTACAAGGATTGGCTCCAAAATATTAAAATTATTTTGGATTTTGAGAAGTTAACACATGTGTTGGAACAGGATCCTCCCACTTTACCAGCATGTCCGTCAGCTGATCAGAGAGCATCTCTAAAAAATGGATGGATGAAGATAATAAAGCTAGATATTATATGTTGGGCTCGATATTTAATAAGCTATAGTGCCAACATGAAGACATTAAGACTAGCCATCAAATGTTAGCTCACCTACAAGAGTTGTTTGGTGAATAGAGTCGCGCAGCCAAATATCAAGTCACTAAGAGACTTTTTAAGACTCAGATACATGATGGACAATCGATCCAAGATCATTATCTGATAATGATTAAGGATTTAGAAGAGCTTGAGAAGCTTAGTGTCAAGTTAGATCAGGACTTGTAGATTGATATAATTTTATAGTCTTTGACTGATGCATATGGGCAGCTCATCATGAACTACCATATGCATAAACTTCAAAATACCTTAGTTGAACTTATGAATATGTTGGTTACTACTAAGCTCTCGATGAAAGGTTCAAAGAGCTCAGTGCTTGCTATGGAGCGGACTTCTTTCAAGAGAAAGTTTAAAGAAGAAGGCTGGTGATAAGAAAAAAAATTTTTATTGCAACACAGATGGCCACTGAAAGTAGAACTATCCTCTTTACCTAGCCAACCTGAAGAACAAGAAGGAGGCAGATCCTTCTAGAGGTATGCTCATTATATAATCTAACCTTACAATTTTTTTTACATCCAATTGGGTGCTTGACTCTGATTCTAGTGCTCACTTATGCACTTCTATGCAGAATCTTGAGGATAGCAGGAGACTGAGGGATGGTGAGATGATCCTATAGATTAAAAATGAAGCAAGAGTTGCTAGTGTGGCTGTGGGAACCTATCCTCTTCGACTACCATTAGAATTAGATTTAGTTCTTAGAGATTAATTTTATAAGTCTGTAGTAAGCAGAAATTTGATTTCTATTTCATGTTTAGTACAAGAAGGCTGTTTAATTAGTTTTCTTAAGGACCATTGAAATAGTCTTTATGAAAAAAATAAAATTACAAGTGGTTTTCTTATAAATGATCTCTATCAGTTACATATTAATATTTCTATTTTTAATATTGAGTAAAATATGAATGCCATAGGATCAAAGTGACCTAAGGATAGTCTAAATGATAGATATCTTTGGTACCTTAGGCAAGATCATATAGCTGAAGATAGGGTTAACAAATTGGAGAAATTCGGGCTATTGAGTCCATTAACTTTCGAATTATATCCGATTTGTGAATCATGCCTTCATAGCAAAATAACCAAGCTTCCTTTTGTAGGACATGAGAAAAGGGCCACAGACCTACTTGCCCTAGTACATACTGATGTATGCGACCCATTTGATGTGCCAACCAGGAGCAATTATGTCTACTTCATCATCTTTACCGATGATCTATCTCGGTACGGATATGTATATTTGGTGCGACATAAGTTTGAAGCCTTTAAAAGATTCGAGAAATTCAAACTCGAAGTAGAAAAATAAATAGAAAAATCCATTAAGGTCCTTCAATCAAATCGAGGAGGTGGATACCTTAGTCAAAAATTTTTAGACTATCTTAAGGACAATGGCATATTCTCATAATAGACTCTACCTAGAATACCTCAACTCAATGAAATTTCAGAACGAAGAAATTGGATCCTATTAGATATGGTCCGATCCATGATGAGTTTCATGGACCTTCCTGAGTTTCTTTGGAAACAAAATCTGATAACTGCTATATATTTACTGAATAGGGTTTCCTCTAAGATCATTCCTACCATACCGTATGAGATATGGCATGATAAGAAACCAAGTCTGAGTCATCTCAGAATTTGAGATTGTCCAGCTCATGTCAAGAGACAACAAGCAGACAAATTAGAATCTAGATCCTTTAGAGCTCGATTTATTGGATATCCTAAAGAGTCATTAGGATATTATTTCTATCTTCTGAAAGATCATAATATGATGGTGAGTCGACACGCCATCTTTCTTAAAAAATAGTTTATTCTAGATGGTGGCATCAGAAGGTAGATTAAACTCTAGGAGAAAGTCTCCAATAAGAAATGAGCTAAGGAACCTATGGAATCCAATTAGATTATGCCAACCCAGACACTACCTCCTCCACCTTGTAGATCAAGTAGAATTTTTTATCCTCCTGAAAAGTACTTAGGTACTATCTCAAAAGACGTAAAGAAAATATTTCTCATAGAAAATGAGGTTCACGGTGATGATTTCAAAATCTATGATGAGACGATATCAGATATCGACTCTAAAAAATGGTTAGAGGCAATGAAGTCAGAGATTGACTCAATACACTCGAACCAAGTCTGAACCTTGGTAGATCCACCTAAAGGTATAGTACCTATTAGGTATAAATGGATCTTCAAGAAAAAGATCGGTGCTGATGGAAATATAGAGACATTTAAAGCAAGGCTCGTAGTCAGCACGAAGGTATTGACTATCAGGATACTTTTTCAATAGTAGTCATGCTCAAATCCATCCTTATATTGCTTGCTGTTGCAGCCTATTTTGATTATAAAATATGGCAAATGGATGTGAAATGGCATTCTTAAATGGATATCTTGAGGAAGATATCTATATGGAATAGCCGTTAGGTTTTACATCCAGTGATGATGATCACAAGATATGCAAGCTGCAAAGGTCCATATATGGACTTAAGCAAGCATCTCGAAGTGGAATACTCATTTCAATGATGTAATCAAATCATTTGGATTCATCAAGAACAAGGAGGATCCCTATGATTTCAAAAAGGTTAGTGGGAGTGCTATTGTCTTCCTCGTACTATACGTGGATGACATCCTCCTAATTGGAAATGATATTTTCATGTTGATTACAATCAAAATGTGGTTGTTTAAGGAGTTCTCTATGAAAGATCTAGGAGATGCATTCTTTATTCTAGGAATTAAGGTCTATAGGGATAGACCGAATAGGATGCTGGGTCTCTCACAGAAGATGTACATAGAGGAGGTGCTGAAGAGGTTCAACATAGAAAACTCTTAGAAGAGATTGGTATCCTTTAGACATGATATTCATCTCTCCAAGAAGATATGCCCTAGCACATCTGAGGAGATTGAATGCATGAGCAAGATCCTTATGCTTTGACAATAGGGAGCCTCATATATGCCATGCTATGTACATGACCTAATATTACCCATGCTGTGAGTGTCACAAGTAGATATCAGTCGAATCTAGACAAAGAGCACTAGACTTCTATGAAATATATCCTTAAGTACTTGAGAAGGACTAAAGATATGCTTCTAGTTTTTGGTAATGGAGAACTTCAGATCTAGGGGTATGTGGACTTGAATTTTTTATCCGACATCGATGATCGAAAGTTGATATCTAGAAGTCTGTTTACTTATAATGGTGGAGCTATCAGTTGGAAGAGTTTCAAGCAAATGGTGATAGTAGACTCCACCATGAAAGTAAAGTACATCGCTGCATCGGAGGCTGCAAAGAAGGTATTCTAGTACAAAAATTTTATCATAGAGCTCGGAGTAATGCTATCAGATGTCGTCCCTCTCTACTGCGACAACAATGGCACCATAGTCCTTGCTAAAGAGCCAAGATCTTATTAGAAATCCAAGCACATCGAGCAACGATACCACCTCATCCATGATTACCTCAAGAAGGAATACGTCGAGGTCAAGAAAGTCAACACTGCAGACAATGCAGCTGATCCACTAATAAAGCCATTAAGCCAGTAGAAGATCGAAGCCCACCTTAAAAAAATGGGACTTAGATTTATAGCCAATTGGCTTTAGGTCAAATGGAAGTTTGTTAGATGTATGCCCCAGAAGCTAGATTGGCTGACACTTATAATACACTTCTAAAGATAATTTTAAAATTTTGACTATAAATTAATAAAAAAATTATTTTCTATTATAGTGTGTATTTAAAGTATCTATGATATATCCTTTGAGTTAATGATAATGATAATTTATATTGTCAAGAGTTGAAAATTTAAGACATGAATTTACATAATTAACTCATAAATTGCTTCTGACCGTAGGATCATCACAAGGATGGTGATTGATCCAGAAGGTTGGTGTACGATCGCTTCCTTAGAATAGATGAGTCTTTAGTCTACGGTATGAAGATAATAGAGTGAGAGTACTGGTACTCGTTAGAGAACGAGGGCACTGAGCATGACCACCTCAAGCAGTCATACCTTCTCATTGATGATTGGCTTGATGCTGCAGTGATGTATTTAGTTCTTTGATCTGAGGTACATCAGTAGCTCATCTTGAGGGTGTTATAGTTTGACTATACCATAACTCGATCTCCTAGCCATTTAGAATCCTGAGGTGTATGTTGGCTATAGCATGTTCATTATAGGAATTAGATTGAATCAGTAGAAAATTTATCTATCTCGGTAGATAAGGAGTAGCCCTATGATAATCGTGAGATTGAGTCCTTAAGCCCATTGACATGGTAGAGTAAAGATGATAGAATCGAATGATTAATTCATATGACGGATGTTGGGTTTGATGAGTTCACCTTAACCCTATTCCTATCGAGGCTCAAGATAGAAGAACCCAATCACACAGGTAGCTGCACCAAGAGATTCATTTTCAATTCTGATGGATTGCCATCATATATTGCTAGGTATCACTGATGGATTTTAGGAGCAATTAGAATAATTTTGATGATCGATCATTCTAATTGTATGAATCAGAAAAGTTCTGGTCCATCAAAAGGTATTTCAATAATATCGATGATAGAGATCATGACATGTCTCATTACCATATAAAACTAAATCTAACTGGATCACACAAATAAGAATTTGAATCTAGATGTTATTAATTGAGCTAACCCAGTTCAATTGATTTAGACTGGATCCAATCAAGTTCAAGGTAATCATGCTAGTATACGATTGAGCTTGGCTTTCTCCTTCTGTAATCTTTCTGATTCATCGCAATCGAGTTAAATTTGATTTGACTCATTTCTCTATCTTGAATGTGTTTATTTTTATCTAACTAGAACCAGTCCTAGTTAGATTAATTGTTGAAATTAAATCCATTCCTAGTGCGATTGGACTAGAATCAAATGTTGACCTATTTGAGAGAATTGAGGGTCACCTGATCAGATGCTTCTAGAAAATTTTTTGTAAATTATTTTGCTCTAATTTTTGGATATGTGATAGGACTCAAGAAATGTTATGGGTGTGTTAAATTTCATGATTTATGGTAGAGTTTTGACTAGGTTTTGATAGAGTTTGATTTGGATCAAACTCTTAAGGGAAGAGTTCTAGGTGCGATGGACTCTTTCTTATCTACTCATGTCACCATCTTCTAGATTGATTTTTGGTGTCAAAACTAGATGAGATCTGAGTTTTCACATGAACATAAGTTCTAAAGTTTCAATGATCAAATAAATAAGTTATTTGGTCAAAGAGGGACTCTAGATGATGCATAAGGTTTAAAACTCCTTCTCACGCCATTGTGCTATTGCATAACATTTATTTTCCATGCCCAAAGGAGCCATCCATACCATATCCCATGCCCCCTTTATCCTCTCTCTCCCTCTCTTCTACACACCTAAAAGGTTAGGCATAAATCAGAGAAGAAGGTCCAAGTATTTTGATGCAAGATTCAGTTTCTACGCGATGGTGTTCGTGAGACGGATGGACTACCTTCGGAAATTATTTTGAAGGATCTATAGATCAGATTCCAATTTGATCTTTAGAGAAGAGATTCATGAGAAGAAGACATCCAGATCCTATCCAAGTGGATATCGATAGAGGCTAGGTGCATGTGTGGCTCCTTCCAGAATCTCAGGAATGATCAAGATCATCACAGGATAATTAGATTATCCAATCAGGTACTTAAAATTAAATCTAATTTAATTTTATTTTTATTTTTAAATATCAGATTATTTTGATTAGATCTAAGAACTCTTAGATCTGATCAGATTATAGAAATTTTTATAAAAAATTCTACCTCAGATCTAATCAAATCTAGATGATCCTATGGTGGAAAATTAGATTTTTCTTCAATTGGGTTCTTCTATCTTGAGCTCTGATAGGATTAGGATTAAGGTAAATTCGTCAAACCCAATATTCCTCATATGAATTAATTATTTAATTTGAGTCTGATGTAAAATTCTAATAGAAACTCTTTCTATCATCTTCACACTGCCATGGCCATGGCTTAAGGACTCAATCTCATGATCATCATAGGTGCTACTCCTCATCTACCGAGGTAGATAGATCTCCTATTGGTACAATCCAATTCTTACAATGAATATGCTATAGCCAACATATACCTCAGGATTCCAAATGGCTAGAAGATCGAGTTATGGCATAGTCAAACTATAATATCCTTAAGGTGAACTGTTGATGCACCTTAGGTCAAAGAATCAGATATGCCACTGCAGCATCGAGCTAGTCATCGACGAGAAGGTAGACTCCCTTATGATCGCTCAAGATGATCACGCTTAGTATTCTCATTCTCTAACGAGTACCTGTACTCTTGCTCTGATTTTTCTATATCGTAGACTTAAAACTCATCTACTTTAAGAAAGCGATCGTACACCAACATTTCAGATCGATCACCATCCTTACAACAATCCTATGGTCAGGAGCAATTTATAAGTTAATTATGAAAATTCATATCTTAAATTTTTAACTCTTAAAAATATGAATTATCATTACCATTAACTCAAAGAATGTATCACAGATACCTTAAATATGCACTATAATAAAAAATAATTTTTTTTATTTATTTATAGTCAAAATAATAAAATTGCTCTTAGAAGTGTATTATAAGTGTTAGCCAATCTAGCTTCTAAGACACACATCTAATGCCTAACAAGGTTACCGAGGCACAAAAAAGTTCATTGAAAGGGCCTCTCTCCTTTTTCTTCTATCTTAAATAATTAGAGATCTTCATCCATGTTAGGATGAGGTCCTTCTCCTATTCCTAACGTGGTTAGCTTGAACTCTTGTTAAGATGAGGTCCTCCTCCTATTCCTGATAAGATTGCTGAAACACAAAAAGAACCGTCAAGAGGGCCTCTCCTCTTTTTCTTCTATCTTAAATAACCAGAGGTCTTCATTCACATTAGGACGAGGTTCTCCTCCTGTTCCTAACATGGTTAGCTTGAATCCTTATCAAGACAAGGTTCTCCTCCTTTATTTGACAAGATTGCTGGGGCACAAAAAGAACCATTAAGAAGGCCTCTCTTCTTTTTCTCTTATCTTAAATAATCGAAGGTCTTCATCCTATTTCTAACATGGTTAACTTGAACCCTTATCAGGACGAGGTTCTCCTCCTATTTCTAATATAGTTAACTTGAATTCTTGTTAGGATAAGATCTTTCTCCTATTTCTGACAAGATTTTTGGAACATAAAAAAGGCCATTGAGAGGGCCTCTTTTTTTTCCTATCTGAAATAATCGAAGATCTTCATCCACGTTAGGATGAGATCCTCCTTCTATTTCTAACGTGCTTAGCTTGAACTCTTGTTAGAATGAGGTTCTTCTTCTATTCTTGACAAGATTGCTGGAGCACAAAAAGAGCCACTGAGAGAGCCTCTCTCCATTTTCTCGTCTTAGATAATCGAAGGTCTTCTTTGGTTGATGTTCTTGTTAAGTCTGCTTCCTTAGCCTTAATTTTTTCTTAGCTTGAATTTGAGCTTGGTAGTTCGGCCTTGGTCATGATTTTAACTTTGGTTTGACTGTGATTTTAACTTCAGCTTGATTATGATTTTAACTTCAGCTTATTCTTGATTCTTACCTTGGCTTGGTCTTGAATCTGACCTTAGCTTGGCTTAGGCTTTAACCTCAAATTGACTTTTTTTTTTTTTTGATGAGCTTAGCTTATTGAGGTTGAATTTCTATTGGCCTCAGTCTTTTGAGCTTGAACTTATGTAGACCTCGGACTTGTATGATCTTTACCTCGAATTTATCTTGCTTTCACTTTGGATAGATCTTGAACTTGATCTTGGATTGATCTTGAACTTGACTTTGGATTGGTTTGAGTTCTAACTTCAGCTTCAACCTTTGACTTTAGTTTCAGTCTTAGCTTCTTGAACTTAGTCTTGATTGACTTTGGATACAGCCTCCAATTTGGTGTCTTATAGCCCTACAAGAAGGCGAAGAAAAAAGATAATGGACAGAAGTTTAAAAATCTCTTACCATAAGTTCTCCATTTGGAAGACCTTGAGTTCTATTTGACTACCCCAGTTCAGATCAGACATTGTCTTCTTCTTCTTCTTCTTTCTTTTTTCTTTTGGAAAGTGATTGATGTCGTCTGAGATCATGAAGGAGGACCTTGGCACCATTGAGATTGCGAGGGAGATCGGTGCCACCTAGGATTGCGATGGAGAAGAAGGCTTGCACCATTGCAGGCCACGCCTGGGAGCGTGGGGGAGGAGAACATTAGCACCATCATGGGCCATGCACAGGGGCGTAGGGTAGGAGGACATCGACACCAAAGATGCATGGATGCATAGTGGAGAAGCTTGGCTGAGAGGAGATGGCCACAGTCAAAAGATGCTTGGGAGTGCGTGGGAGGTCGATCGAAGGTCGTTTGGGCACATAGGGAGAGGAGATCTGCTGGAATCATCATGCAAGGGAGAAAGAAGGTCGGTCGAAGGTCGTTTGGATAGGCAAGGAGAGGAGATCTATTATAGGGGGTGCACAAGAGAGATGAGATGGTTGGAGTCACCGTAGATTGCTTCTGGGAGTGCACTAGGAGGAGATCGCTAGGGTTCGAGATTGAGAGAGGGTCACCGCATGGGAAGGTTGGCCTAAGATGCAGGGGCTAGGGATCCTTGCTGTGATAGGCTATGCCTGCGAGCATGGGGGAGGAGATTGACCAGAGCCATCATGGGCCACACCTGAGGGCATGAGGGAGGAGGACATCGGCATCGGAGATGCACAGGTGTGTCACGAAGAAGCTTCTCTGAGAGGAGATGGTTGGAGTCACCATGGATTGCTTCTAGAAGCACACTAGGAGGAGATTGCTAGGGTCCAGGATCGTGAGGGAGGAGAAGGTCGGCATGCGGGCAGGACTTCGGTGCCATCATGATGGGTTCAGCCGCGCCCATGCATAGAGGAGATTGATAGAAGGGACATGTCAGAATGCGCGGGCTTGGAGGAGGCCGATCAGAGTCACATGAAGAGGAAAGATTGGCTGGAGGAGGCACGTAGGGGACAGAGAAGCTAGGCTGGATGTGCAATAGGCATGGGGAGGAGGACATCGACACTGTGGGGATCGCGAGAGAGAAGGTTGGCAAGCAAGAAAGTTAGCTGGATGCGTAGGGGCTGGGGAGAAGTGTTGTGGATGCCAATCTTGCTCCCCACCTTTCTCTATTTTTTTTTTTGGGTACAAAGAACTACAATTGTTACAATCGGTTGAATGCTTGCATGCTTTTCTAGCATGGTAACACAATCATCATGATCCATGTTAGATGTTAAACATTTCTCCATCAAGTGTTGAACCTGGAAGTTGAAAGCTGATGCCATAACAATGGCAAGCATCAATGCACCCTTACCCATTTCTGCACAATACTTGCTACCCAAAAACCTATATTCAAAGCTTAATGGTTTTGACTTGGCATAAATTTGTCACTTATTTTCTTCTTTTTTTTAAATAATTATTTTAGTTTATATGGAAAGGTTAGACATGACATGCCTAATCAGCTTTTTCTTAGGAAAATTTAGAAACCAAAGCTAGCGGGTCAAGTTTGCATTGTATTGATCTTTCCTACAGAATGAGTGTGAGCTATGGTATTTACTATGACTTTATGGTAAGTGATGAACAAAAATGATATCTCGATGCAAAATAAAGATGCAATAAGTATGATAGTAAGTTTATGCCAAAGTAACTGTCAACACAGGAAAGCCTCCCTTCGCTCTCTAATTTGTATGATACCCCTCCATTTTTTCCATCTCTCCCAGGACCTCAGTCTTTCCATTTCATTTTGGATTTTAGAGGTTGCTTTTATTTTGCCCAGTATATTGGAGTACAAATGAAGATCCTCCTTCTAATATTTGATTCTATCTAGAACTCAAAAGATTGGACAAAAAATCAAGAATATAATATGACTAAAAAATTAGCATAATTATATTTCTTATCTGAATCTTATGGCTTTTTGTTGGTCCAGATCATGCTTGTCATCGTCTCCTTCCTTGCCTAAGCTTTTCTCTCTGATTGAAATTTTTTTCTCATTTAGAGCCCCCTAGTTTGAGCCTGGATAGGATCTGTTGAAGATGGATGCTAAATCTCATCAGCATTAGAGCAATGCAATGGAGCTTCTCTCGCTGGATACTCATTTCTTTCCATAAATGGGCTTAAGGCCCTCCTTCTAGCACCATCTGTTGATATGAAAATCCATCTCAAGATCGGGCAGGCTGGAGTTGCGCAATGACGACAAGTCGATGGTGATAAGATGGTAGCAACCGTACCTACAAGAGAACATCTCGATTGGAGTTGGCTCCAGTGGGGATCCTCTGATGCTCAAGTCAGTTTTTCAATCAACAAAAAAAAGAAGATGAGCTTTTGGAGAGAAGAGTTCGCATACCTTAGGGTCTCTCTTTTTTCCTTTTTTATAGAAGGATTCAAATTTTGTTAGGATGGGTTGTGGATTCTTAGTCATGGAAGAGCAGAAAGTTATCAGAGATATTTTATTTACCCACTAGAATATTCTCAAAAATCATGTCAAGTATTGTTCCTTTATGGCATGTGGGAGTAACCATCTTCTAATTATGTGAGTTGACAATCTAGGGCCAAGAGTGGGAACTTTAGTTTTTTGATAACCTTCAATTAGGATTTCAGTCTTTTCAAGTTTGATCTGAAATAGGACCTCGGCCTCAGCCTTCGATGACCTTCATTTCAACCTACATTGTGCCCTTGGCTTTTATCTCTTGATGACTTCAAATTCGACTTGAAATAGGCCCTTGGTCTCAACCTTTGATAACCTTTAATTTAGCCTACATTATGCCACTGGCTTTCATCTATTATTGATTTCAAATTCAGCCTAAAATAGGACCTCAGCCTCAACCTTTGATGACCTTTAATTCAGCCTACATTATGACCCTGGCTTCCATCTCTTGATGACTTCAAGTTTGGTGTGAAATAGGATCTTGGCCTCAGCCTTTGATGACCTTCAATTTAGTCTATATTATGACCTTGGCTTTCATTTCTTAATGACTTTAAGTTCGATCTGAAATAGGACCTCAGCCTCAACCTTCAATGACCTTCAATTTAGCCTACATTCTCATATCATCGGCTGGCATAAAAATCTTCCAACATCATCTTTTAAGATTTAGGGTCCAACTTGCTCATCTCAATTGCCTCCACATGTGCATAGGCCGGGCAACTGAAGACCTTCAGATGGCCAAGGTCTACCTTCTTTCCATTCTAGATCTCTTCTGGAATGCCTCCATTCAGCTTGCAGTGAGGGGACCTGTTGACAAGAAAATAAGAAAAGGATAAAGCATCACCCCAAAAAGATTTTGGAAGTAATGTCTGCAGCCTCAAACTTTATTCTTTCTTAATTAGTGTCCAGTTCATCCTTTCTGTAACTCCATTTGCTAGAAAGTGATCTTCACTGTGTAATGGTGTTTGATGCCATTTTCCTCACAGTACCTCCTAAATTCCAGGCTTGTATACTTTCCTCCATTATCCGACCTCAGATACTTCACCTATCTTCCTGATCCCTTCTCTACCTCAACTCTCCAAGCTCTAAACTAGGCAAACATCTTTGATTTT
Source organism: Cocos nucifera (assembly GCA_006176705.1). Lineage (NCBI taxonomy): Eukaryota > Viridiplantae > Streptophyta > Magnoliopsida > Arecales > Arecaceae > Cocos > Cocos nucifera. The sequence continues at coordinate 155,174 of QRFJ01000362.1, read as the reverse complement.
TCTCTAATCAGATAAACCCATATCTTCTTTAAGTAACCATCAATAAAAGTGATAAAATACCTTGCCCCACCTCTAGCTAATACAGAAGTCGGTCCCCACACATTCAAGTGCACTAAGTCCAGCACTCCTTCGCTGTGCTTGGTAGTGCTAGTAAACTTCAACCTATGCTATTTGCCAAAAATGCACAGCTCAATAAATCTATGCCCTCCTTTTTTAGGGCTGGGATCATCTCTCTTTACTGAGTTTTCTGAGCTTTTTGTCACTCATGTGACCCATCTGATAGTGTCACAGTCGACATAAGAGCTGCTCCTTCTATGCCGCTGCTAGCACCTCTGCACTATTACTCACAACTGAACCTTTCATTCTATAAAGATTGTTGCTCAGTCTTCTACCTCTCATCTCCATCAAAACTCTCTTAAAAATTTTTAAACATCCACTATCAGCCTGACTACTAAAAGCATAATCCTGCTCCTCCAAGTAATCCAAAAAAATCAGACTCTTTTTCAGCTCTGATACATGCCTGATATTCGATAATGTACGAATGATCCCATCGTACATCCTCTTCCTGATTGAACCAACTCTAGTTACTTTGCACGAGTGATCATCTCCAAGGCTAACACTTCAACTATCGATCTTCTGATAGATAACAAACCACTCTCAATAAGAAGTATAATGGTGTGAGCATGATGAATCCAAAATCCACATAGTATCATACTCTATGGACCCATCTGATACAACTAACAGGTCTTCTCCACTGCTTATAGAAGCTGTATCATCATTCTTGCTGGCCTTCCCTTTCTCTAACTTCAAAAGAGGATAATCTCTCCTCAGGTGTCCAAGATGATGATATTTGTAGTATTTCAATATTTTTTTCTGATCCTGAGACTTTGATTAGTCCTTGGATTTTTTTTTTGCCTTCTTCTTTGATCTTTTTAATCTTTCATTCATAGCCAAGATTTCAGACTTAGGATCTTCCTTACAGATCTTTTCTCTCTACTCATTTGACCTGAGCATACCAACAACTTCTTCATAGTTTAGAATCTTCTTTCCATAAATTAAAGTTATTATGAGACCATCATAAAAACCCAGGAGAGAATAAAATAGCAACAATGCCCAATCTTCCTCGTCGATCTTTACATCTAAACTCATCACCTCAGAATACATCTGATTGAACCTTTGGATATGTGCAACGAGATCTCCACCTTCAGACATCCTCAAACTATAAAGCCATTTCTTTAACTATAGTTTGTTGATCATGTTCTTCCCCATGTATGTATTCTTTAGTCTTATCCAAAGTCCCTTTCATGTGGTCTCTGTGCAAATCTCGAGCAACACCTGATCAGCCAAGCACATTCTAATTGTACTAAAAGCAATTTTCTCCAACTCTTTCTAGTCCTTAGCACTAATCTTTTCTGATCTTTCTCTTACTAAGATCTTATAGATCCTCTGCTGAACCAACAAGTCCTTTATCCTTTGCTGCCATAAGATAAAATTTTTCTTACCATCGAACTTCTTGAAATCCATCTTGAATCCACTCAATCCCATGACTACAATCAAGTCAAGAGCAAAATCCTAACACCCTTCTTCGATTATACACCAGTAAAACTATCCTTCAATGAAGATCTATGGGCTCTAGATCCTCGTTCCAACTTTTTGTATCACCTTTTCTTCGTGCAACAACTCTCCACCTTGATCTAGAGATAACCATGAAGAAAACTAGAAGATTTTAGGATAAAATCTGATGCAGTGGATTTTGGATGTAGAAACCTTAGGTGTCTTCCTTTCTTCCATGCAACACCACTCTGATATCAGATGTTGGGTAATATGACCTTCTCTCGGATCGGTGTGATCTTTGGTGATTAGCCAAGCAACAAGGAACAACTTCTAGAATCTATATGAAAGCAAAACCAATGGATTCAAGAGAGAAAAGAGAGAAAAAGAGCGCAAGAGTTTTTTAGAAGAAAAGAGCTTTATTCAATATAATTTCAGTATATTATAATCCTTGACCTATTTTCAATATAAATACTTTATAAAAGAATCAAGCCCCAAGCTCATAGAAAAATTCTTCCAAATTCAAACAATCCACGTATACAAAACTAATCCCGCGACACTGAGCCAGCTCAGTTTCAAACGGAGCTGGCTATCCTATGACTAGATCAACTCAGTCTGAGAAACTGAGCTGGCTAACCTACGACTAGATCAACTCAGTCTGAGACTGAGCCAATCTAGTTGTGTACCATGTCAGCAGTCTCAAAAATACTGCTTTCTATCTTAATTTTCTCTGAGACATAGCCGATCCAGTTCTAAACTGAGTCGGCCTAGTTTTCAATTTAGCCGACCTAGTCTCAAGATGAGCCAGCTAAATTTCTATAACTTGTTACCTAAGTTAATTTCTCTTCTGGCTTTCTTCCATCTTTCTACGATCTATCTTCTCATGTTTTCAAGGCTTGGGAGTGCCACATCTGAGCTCATATCCTCTAGCTCAGACTTTGTTTTGCAAGTAACTCCAACACCTCCTATCAGAAGCCGACTGCTTCGCTCTCACTTCAAACAATAACACCAACGTATCCATATCTATATTTATTTTGTCTGACGAATACAAATATAGATATAGATTTTATTCGGATGCAAAAATGCATATCCATATTTGTTTAAATGGATATGGATGCAATTCAGATATTAAAAGTATGGATATAACTATAAATATAACTTAGATAATTAAACTATATAACTACAGAATCAAACATATTACTAAATAGATGATAAATTAAGTTAATAATATATTTATATGATTATATATTTTTTTATAAATTAATAAGTACTATATAAAATTATATAGGATTATATGTAGATTTAGATATTCAGATACAGATCTGATAATTATCTATCCATATGCATATCCATTTTTTTTTCTTATGGATATGGATACAGATATGGATATTGGTCACATCCTCTAATCCCTATCCATATTCAGATTGATTCGGATATGAAAAATAAAATTGAGGTTTTTTTTTAACACCATAAATAGCCAAAAAAAATTTTAAGTTCTCCGATAATGTAGTTTTAATTCCCCTATAAAAGTAGAGGTTGACCAGGGAGTAGAATTAAAAGAAGATCAATCTAAAAGCCACTTGCTTATTACTAGATCCAACTTCTTTCTTCAATTAATGGTATAATGATGAACTAGCATATAATCTGTGCAATGCGCAGGATGCAATTTAAACCTAAGCCTCCCAATATTTGATTGGAAGGATTGAGGATGAACAAAATAGAGGAAATTTGAGGGGAACATACAATAAATATCTAACACAAAATCCAAGCCATCCTTCAAGTTTGTCTTCTATGGTCGTCAAAGAAAGGGGGACTCTCCCATGCTTTGTCGATCCTCTATAATGCAAAGCATTCTTCCAAAAGAGATAGAGAGAGAAGGGAGAGGAAAACGAAAAGACATGGAACAAAGACTAAAACTTGGTTGCCTAATAGTAGACCATCCATAGTTCACCATCCTCATGTATCCATATGATAGTTCAGAATGGTGGGACTAGCCTAGTGCAAGTCTCATACTATGGATTTGGTATCATATGCACATTATCATGAGAACAGAAGTCCATAAGTTAAAAATTTTGCAGCCAAAGAAGAATCCTTTCGATCAAAAATCTCCAAACCCTACTAAATATCATGCTTCTACCAAGATTAAGCTCTCAAAACCTCAAGGGACCAACTCACACCACCACACCTCGCACAAAATCCCACATGCTCTAGAGAAAACCCCAACTAGAACCCAAGAAACCCATTCGATCTCCCTTTGGTTCTCTCCTTCCCCATGGATCTCCATTAGCAACATAACAGAGGCTAAACAAAAAATGAAAGAAAGAGGAGCTCCTGTCCCTGCTCCAACTGCCTCCATATTGCATGCACCAGCGGACCATGTCAAATCCCACAGTAGATAACATGCCATGCTACCCCTTGCATTTCACCAATTCTCGATTTTGCGCTATCCATTGTGCATATGCTCCAAATTTGCCCTGGTTTTTTTTTCTTGGTGCTTGATTTGTGCTAGTTCATTTGCACTTGGCGCATGCAATAATTTCTCACTCCAACCACCCCCCATGAGCCGAGGCCTGAGGATACTCAACAAACATGTAGGAAAATTTCATGGCTCACCATGTGTCAAACAGAGGTAAAAGCTTCTGATCGATGGCATTCTCCTCCAAACCCTAGTGTCAGATGCCTCCTCCATCATGAACACCAAGCCATAGTAGGAAGAAATTGTCTTGCCCATTCTCCCTCCCACCTTCTTCCTTCTTCTCGATCAAGATGGAAACCCTGCAAGCTAGAGAGAAAACTCTTGAACCATTTTATGGCTCCATTTCCAAAAAGCCCAGTAGTTTGTGGCTCTAGTTATAAAGTAAAAAATCCATAGGACCATATCATCGGCATTCTGGCCACTCAAAGCATTCCAACTGCTTGACAATAGAAGAAATATGGGAAATAGGAAGTTTGTGATTCTTGTGAAGTGCCCCACATCCCCTCTTTACCCACCCCATGTCCATGTAGGGCCGTTCGGCTATCCGCATGTTCATGTAGGGCTGTCCGACCATCTACATCCATAGTGTCAGCATTCTGACTGCTCGACAATAGAGGAAATATACCCCTCTTTGCCTACCCCATGTCTGTGTAGAGCCATCCAGCCATTTGCATCCTTTGCATTGGGGCCCCGCTCGGTGGACTCGTCGACCTTCATGAAGGCTTCTAGACTTCACACGTGGCATTGTGAGGGATTATGTCAACATAGAATCCCACCTTTAAAACCTTCGTATACATATATAAAATAATTCTCTATAGAAAAGTACTATAGTGTTGCCAGCTCGGCAAGCCAAACCCCTTCCAACATGCCACATGTCGAGCTCTAGCTTTTCATGCACAGATATTAAAACATGAAAAATTCAAAAAAAAAAAATTAGAAGAGTCCTAGTGGGAGTCTTCTTCTCCTCTTGACCAACTCCCAAATAGAGTCAGAAACCATCATCAACAAGTAAAACCAAACCTCTCATCTAAAAAAGAAACCTCCTGATTTTTGGGCTCCGCAAACAATTCCTAATAGAAAACTGCAAACTTCCCACTTTCAAAACCCTCAAATATCTTGACATAATCAAAGTTGGACCACTAGACATCGATTGGAGCATTGCTGATGCAATCCATAGCTAGTGGGAGGTCAAGCACATGAATGAAACATGAACTAGCGAGGCCACCAAAAACACTACAAGAAAATAGAGTATTAGCGATGGTATTTTTACCATTACTAATAATGGATATTAGCAATGGAATTAGTGACAACAAAATTATCATTGCTAATAATCTTTTCTACTGATAGCTTTAACGATAAAAGTTTAGCCAACACTAATAGTTATTAACGATAGTAGTGGCGACGGCTATGCCATCGCTATAGATATTAACGACAATATTAGTGACGACAGTTAGCCATCACTAATACTAAGTAATTTTATATTTTAATTAGATTTTATTATTATTAGTGATGGTAGATAATTATTAGCGATGGTATTTTTTCATCGCTAATAAAAAATAATTTTATTTTTCTAAAAATTTAGTTATAGAATTATTAGCAATGAAATTATGTTATTAGCAATAAAAAAAAGCCATTGCTAATATTAATAATTTTAAAAAATATTTTTTTTAAAATTATTTAAATATTTTTTTTAAAATTATTAGTGATGGCTTTTCCATCGCTAATAGTCAGAAATCTATTGCTAATACGTATTAGCGACAGCAAAAATGCCATCGCTAAATACCATCGCTAATTTTATTTTTTTTATTTTTTTGAATATGATATAATTTTAAAATTTAAAGTCTATTTTTATTATTTATTATCTAAATAATTATCATTAGAGTATCATTATAAAAGACTGGTTCGATTTGATAGCCCTAGCAATATCAATCAATAAAATTTGATTTTGACAGGCACGAATGATCGCTTGATGATATGATAGATAGAGATCACTGATGGATTTGAAAACTTATAATGATGATCTTAGTGATATTTATATCACACTATCAAAATTTTACTTCAATCGAACATCATTATCATGATCAATTTAGCACGGCATGATTTATATCATTAAATAAAAAATGAATGATTAAAAGGCCAAATGGCATCCGATTATAAGATTATTTTTTAGATAAATGATCTTTACTACTACTTTGATTATTTGTATGGTGGTGATCATAAAATTCAAACCACGCGTATATGAACAATCCAAAACTATATGACTCTTAATACTTATTCTTGAAGTCTTTAAATAATTATACTTGTACTTTTGAAAGATTTACATAACATGGATGGTTCATACATGTGCAGTTTGAGTTTTAGAATCACCACCATACCAATGATTAAAGTAGTAGCAAAGATCATTTATCTAAAATATCATCTTAATCGGACACTATTTGGTCTTTTGATCACTTATTTTTTATTTAATGAGTAAATCATCCTATACTAAATTGACTATGATAGTGATGTCTAATTAAAGTAAAATTTTGGATCGAATACTAAAAATATCATTGAGATCATTGTTGTAAGTTTTCAAACCAATCGATGGTATTTATCTATTAGATCATCAAGCGGTTGTTCATGACCATTAAAATCAAATTTTATGGATTGACATAATTAGGGCTATCAGATTGAGGCGATCTTTTGTGATAATATTCTTATGATAAGTATTTAGATAATGAACGATGAAGATAGACTTTAAATTTTAAAATTATATCATATTTAGAAAAAAATTTTAAAAAGTAGTAATGATGGAAATGGAATTAGCGATGATAAGTTTGCCATCACTAATAAAAAATATGAAAAAAAATTGATAAAAATATTAGTGATGGATTTTTTTTTAGCAATGGAGTTTCATTGCTAATGCTTTTATCGATGGCATTAACGATGGCAAGTTTGCCATCATTAATAGTCTGCAACTTCAAAACCACCATGAAGAAAAAAAAATTTCACTCGCCCGTGCTCATCCTCTCTTGTTCCTGCCCTTCTTCCTTCTTTTGCTGGTGCCTAAATCCCCTTGACACCCCACCCCTCTTTTCCTCCCTCCCCGCCCCATCCCTCCAGCATCTTATGGCCACTCCGACCCCGCCGGCCCCATCCCCATGTCGGTCGGACCCTCGACCTCGAGCTCACATCAATCCATGCTCGCAGTCGCCCCACCCTTGCTAGCCCCAACGGTGCCAGCCTAACTCCATAACCGCACCCCAATCCCATTAGCCCCAACGTCCCCGACCTGACCTCGTGGCCACCCTAACTCTACTGCCCCTGATTCCATCAACCCAACCCCATAGCCCTACAGCCCGCATCCCTCCATGCCTACATCCGCCCTAACCCTGCCAACCTCGACATCACCGGCTCAACCCCATGGCCCCTGCCTCACCACCTCCAGCCCGTCGGTCTGACCCCGTGGCTCCGATCTGCACTTCCTTTCCGTGGCCCCATCCCTGCTCCTTCATTTTCATGGCTGCATCCCCGAGCCACCATGGCCCCCAGCTCGCGGCCCCTCCCCGTTGGCCTGACCCCATGGCCTCAACCCACACCATCTTCCCACGGCCCCATCCCTGCTCCTTCATTTCTGCTGCTACATCCATGGCCCTAGCCCTACAGCCTTGCCCTGCCATCCCAAACTTACGGCTTCGATCCTACGGCCCTATAAAACAAAAAAATTCTTGACTTCATTTTTCTTTTCTTATCAATAGAATCTCCACTCTTATCTCATTATATTAGAAAATGGTGCTCAGGCTATATGTCTCTGGACATCTATGATCCTCATTGTATATGCTTTTTCTTAAGTCTGGATGGTTATCACCTTATCTTTAGATTGAATTTTATTGCACCTACTTTGGTTATATTCCCACATGATGTTAAAACAAATGGGATCTACATTTCAATATACTATTCTCATATACTTTGGAATATCGATGGATATTATATTTGTCTTTCAGATGATGTTTTTCAAGCCAATATTTCTAATGGAAACTGGTTTTTTCCTCACTACTAGTTTTACTTCATCCCAAATGATGTATCAATGGAAATGAATACTGATGGGATGTGCCTTACTGTTGACCTAAAGATTGATTTTGATGATGATAAAGAATTTCGAGTATAAGTTATAAAGTCTAACTTTATTTTTGAGTATGTGTAGTTTAAATTTCAAGTGCTTGCATTGTCCTAAGTGATTTTTATTAATTAAATCAAGTACCATCAATCAAGAGGTTTTTGAAGAAAATCTAGACTTGTTATATCTTAAAAAAGATGGTTAGTGAGAGTTAAATCAAGTTTAGAGAGCAAGTCTAGCCTACAAAAAAATTAAAGAAGAAAGACTATCAAAAATATAATGGCATGCTTGGTACGCAAACTTAGTCAACTAAGTTAGGAGTTAGTCGACAAGTATCAAAAGATAACAAAATATAGAAAGCACAGAAAGGCTGAAGTTCAGGATCCAGGAGACTTAGTCGACTAAGTTTGAGAGTTAGTCGACTCAATCTCAAAGGACAGTAGAACACAGAAGGCATAGAAAGGCTGAAATTCTGGATTCAAAGAACTTAGTCGACTAAGTCATTGTAACGGTTATTTTTTTCATAACTGCATTTTTTCAACCCCAACTTCTTTTCAATGACTAGATTTTTATTTCTAATGGCTAGGACATTAAATGGAGCTTCTTCAGATGTTTTGGAGTGGTGGAAAAATCTTGAAATATATAAGAAATATTTAAGAACTTCAAAAGGAACTTTTTGGGATATACATTCAAGAGCATTCAAGCCTACTTTTAATTCATTCATTGTGAGAGCCATTTAGTGAAGTGAAGAAGGAGTTTTTCAAAAAATATTTTGTCCTTCCAATCATCCTCAAATTGAGAGAAGTCAAGAACAAGCATTGAAGAGCTTCACCAACTTCTTTCAAGCATTCAAGAAGAAGAGCAAAGCAAACAAGCCTTCCACTCACAAACTCCTTTTTTGGGCTTCATTGAGTTTTTCTTTCTAAACTTCTTTACTTATTATAATTGGACTTTTATTTATTTACAAGTTTCTTAGGATGAGAAACTTGAATTGATCCAAGCCTAGATGTGGACATTGTAAAAGTTTGATTGGTGAGCTTAGGACAAAATTAATTAGGATTGATTGTTAGCCTGAAGAAAAACAATCACTTATGAGGTTTTGGTTGGGAATCCAAAAAAAATCAACTGAGTTTAATTATGAGCCCAAAAAATAGTTAGACTGTAATTCTAGTTGTGAATTATAGTTGAATTCTCAAGTGGTTTACTTGGAGAGTGAATGTAGGTATCGAGTTTGGTACCGAACCGCTATAAAAGCTTAGTATTCATATTTTTGTAGTTTCATTTTGATTGTTCTTCATATATACTTGTGTTTTACTTAATTCACCAAGCACATAACATTAAAATTTAGCATAATTAAAGTTTAAATTTTTAAATACTCAATTCAAACCCCCCAAGTAGCAATCCTGGGGCAATACTTACTTTTTACTATTATTATGCTTTTCAATGCCCTTACTACTGCTCTTATTTTATTCAAATGAAGTATGTAAAGAAGAAAGTACTGATGGAATTAGGCTCAACTTGTACTATCTTCACATACCTCAGGCTTATGGCTGTTACTTTTTCAATATTCCTAATGATATATCTCAACTATATTTAGTTGATGGAAAAGGTTTCTTTTTTGCTGAATTACAGTTATGCTTATGCCACTATCAATACATCTACAATTATAATGGAAGCAAGACCACCTTCTTATATTATGCTATTTTAGCACCTTTGTGCCATTTCCTATAACAGTCTTATTTTCAAAAATTATGAACTATTTATTAAAAAATATATTCCAAAGCCAATCATCAGTCTATTGATAGTTGAGCTATCTTATAATTATAATTAATTTATTAATAAATAGAATAAATATTTTGATATTTTCATCATAAAGTCTACATCTTCTAATAAACTTCATTGTTATGATGAAGTTCTTAGGATTATTTAGTTTTGATAAAGAGAAGATTTACCAATTAGTTCTTAAATAGTTCACGACCAAATGATACGTTGTTAGTTAGAACGATAGCATTTATCGAGCATAGATCATTGTATGCCATATAGGTTGGTTATCCTCTTAACCAAAGAGTGTGGAGATACTAATATGGCATATAAGTGAGATGTAAGGGTATATCATCATTGAACATGATCAACTTCAAAGTATTCTACTGTCAAAAATTATTCTGATAGGATATAGATATAAGTGTCTCTTAGATCTGATATCACCATAGTAGCTTGCAAGCAACTCACTATGCTTTGGTACCAGACTAATTGAATTTCTAATTTAGTAATAGAAGAATTTAGGTACAATCAAGTACTCATAAAATGGGTGAGTGATTAAGATGGGATTGACCATCCCAAGAGTTGGAGAAGAATGCATCATTGTATTTCAATATAGCAAAACCTTGGCTAGGATAATCCATAAGATGGATTTGATATTTTGAAATACAATGTGGATGACCTAATCAAAGTTGACAATTAAATTTTGAGGTATCCTATGAGCATTTAGATCAAGAAGATGAATTATACGAAAACTATATCTATATGGATTCTAAGGATGTTGTTCTACACATTTGACCTATTCGACCGTCGGATACCATTGCTAGATGGTCACAGTGATTGGTACATAAATTTATTTCTATGCTATCGATTTAGGTTCGAATCTATGGGATCACACACATAAGAGTTCTCGATCGGATCGGATGTTGATCGATGATTAAGAATCATTCTAGGGTTAAACAATCAATACGATTGATGTTTAACCTAGTGCAAGTATTGTAGAAGGATCGATTAGTAATTGAATTGTTAATTGGCTTAATTTGATTAAGCCAGAGGGCTAAAATTAAGTTTAATTAAATATGATTTAATTAGATTTGATTTGGACTTGATTGAATCAAGTTCAATTGATTTATTGGATGAGCCAATTGTAAGAAAAAATTAGTCCTAGTTCAATTAGGATTTATGTCAACCCAATCTTTAATTTGATTAGAAATTAAATTAAAATTAAATCTAATTTAATTAGATTATTAGTTGGACTAAGACCTATTCTAATTGGATTAGATTTATTTTGATTTAATTTGGTTCAAAGATCATATTGGACTAAGTCAAAATAGGAGTCCTAGTATGACTAAGACTCCCTATCCTTACGCCACCTTAGTCCCAATGCCCCCCACGTCTCCTTTGAAAGTTTTATGCATGGAAAATCCTCTCTCCTAGTTCTTCATGCATGTCCCCTTGCTCCCTTTCTTTCTTACGTGGTAAGTTGTTATGGACCCAGTCAAATATGGTTAGAAGATTTGAATTCAAACTCTATTTAATAGAGTTTGTTATTATCAAAACTCCTACCCATGCTCTAAGTCTCAAATATGGTTAGAAAATGACAAAGTCACCTTTTACTGAAAAAGGTGAAGGAGCCGATAAAGTTCTAAGTCTCATACATAGTGATGTATGTGGTCTTATGAACTTAAGTGCCAAAGAAAGATACTAATATTTCATTACAGATGACCTATTTGGGTATGGATGCATCTGGCCTGAATTATTTAAAATATTCAAATGATTCAATAATGAAATAAAAAAATAAATTAAAAAAATATTAGAACTCTTCGATCGAATCGAGGAGGTGACTACTTGTTCAGTGAGCTTTTGACATATCTAGGAGAGAATTGGATTCTCCCTCAAGTAGATTTCTTTTCGAAACATAGTGTATCTGAAAGAAGAAATTGAACTTAGTTAGACATGGTTCAACCTACTATAGGATTCACTTGTCTGCTTATTTTAGGGTTGTGCTCCTGTAGCTACTAGTTTTACTCTGAAATAGGTTCTGAGTAAATCTATCGCATAGATTCCATATGGGATATGAATCGGGCATAGATCTAGACTCTCTCATTTTTGGGTTTGGAGTTGATCGACCTATGTCATATATTTACACACAGATAAACTTGGATTCTGGTCCAATAAGTATTTAAGGATTATTAATTCTACTATGCTAAAGAACATAAGATGTTCATCAGTAGTAGGGCATTTCTTTTAGAAAGAAGTTTTTTAGAGAAAAAACTAATGTCTATCAAGTTGAACTTGAAAATATTTGACTGGTAGAAAAGAACCAACGTAATCTAGTAAACCTACAGAACCAAATTTGATCAGATCATAAGAAGATCTGATAGAGTACCGCATCAGCTGGATAGATATTTCAGTATCTAGATCCAGAATGGTGATCCTATTACGCTCGATGAGAATAACAAGGAGCCGATCACTTATAGGAATACAATGCAGTGATCTAGAGCCACATGATCCAAATTGAAGTCCATGGAAATCAATAGTGTATGGACACTAGTTAATTCATCTAAAGGGATAAAATCTATTGGGTGTGAATGGATTTTCAAAAAGATCAGAGCAGCACAGATGGAAAGATAAAGACCTTAAAGCCCGTTTGGTCATTACCTTAGAATTAGAACATACATTTTGAACGTATGCATTTGTTATAAACAAAGATAAATTTTGCATTTATAATTGGATAAAATATTCTGTAGTGTTATTCCTTATGTTATCTGTGGATGAAATTCTCTTAATCGAAAATGACATCCCAGTATTGCAAAGAATAAAGATTTAGCTGTCATCTTATTTCTCTATATACATGACCAGACATGGTATACTCACTAGAGGTAGTGAGCAGATACCAATCTGATCCAAGTGAGAGCCACTGAAAGATTTTATAGACAATCCTTAAGTATTTAGAAAATACTAAGGTCCAGTGACTCAAATATAGAAGTATTGACTTAAAACATATGGATGTTTTAATTTCAGTCAGAACAAGATGACAATAAGAGAATGTCGGCTCATACCCTAATTGTAGGAGCAATCTGCTAGAAAGATTTTAAGCAGGATACTATAGCCTATTCAGTTAGTGATGTAGAGTATATCATGGCATATGATGCTGCCATGTTAGCTATGTAGTTACTGAGGTTCAATAGCAGGTTGGGAGTGGCACCCTCCACAAATGGTCCAGTCCTATCGTAGCACTAGAGCCATAGCTTAAATTAAAGAACCAAAAAACCATCATATTCTGTATTTCTATCACCTTTGATTTTTAATCAGGATAACATCGATCTTTAGAAGTTCGATGGAAAAGGAGAACCTGACCGACCCATTTGCTAAGGCCTCGGAACTAAGAAATTCTACGAACTCAAGTGGAAGATAGGATATTAGATATCATTCTGATTGACTTTAGTCCAAGTGGGAGTTATTGAAAAATATGTTCTAAAGTCAATCATCTAAGTAGTAGATGATTGGAATTAGTATATAAATTATCTAATAATAATAGTTATTTGACTGGTTCATCATAAAAGTTCTATCTTTCTTAAATGAACTCCTAAATTATGATGAAGTTCTTAGAACCACAATCAAGCAATAAAGAAGGATTTATCATATGGTTCTTAAATTGTTGACGATCAAATAATAAGTTATTAACAAGGATGATAATTTATCGAGTGTAGGTCACTGTATGCCATATGTATTGGTTGTCTTCATAATTAAGTGGGTGAAGATACTGGTATGACATCCAGGTGAGATGTAGAAGTACATCTATACTGAACATGATCAATGTAGCACTCTACTATCAAGAGTGTCTAGCTAAGGCGAATGGGTATAAGTGTCCCTCCGACCTGAGATCACTATAGTGACTTGCAAGCAACTCACTATACTTTGATGTCAGACTGCCTGTATTTCTAATATAGATTTGAAAGATTTTTAGGTACAGTCAAGTACTTATAAAGTCAGTGTATGAGTCAAGATGGGATTGACCACTCCTGATTAACTTTAGGAAGAGAATGACTCATTGTATTTCAATTTAGCAAAATCTAGGCCTAGGTAATCTTTGTGAGGTGTCACGGGATTTGCAAAATTTTGAGATACAATAGTGATGACTTGTATAAGTACTGACAGCATACTTGAAGTCGTCTTGAGTATTATTGGTCAAAGAGATGAATTGTATGATAACCATGGGCTAGGGTTCTAAGAATGTTACTTTGCATACATTCGATCTATCTAGACGTCCGGAATCATTGCTAAATGGTAACTTCGATTGGTACAAAAATTAATTTTTATGCTACCGACTTAGATTCGAACCTATGGAGTCACACACATTAGAGCTTATAACTTGATTAGATGGTTAATCGATGATTGAGAATCATTTTGAGGTCAAATATTCAATGCGATTGATGTTTGACCTAATGCAAGTATTGCAGGAGGATCGATTAGCAATTAGATTGCTAATTGGCTCAATTTGATTGAGCAATCAGATTGAGATCAAGTCTAATTAAATTAGATTCAATTAAAATTAGTTTAAATTTAATTAGATTAATTTTAATTAATTTATTGAATAAGTCAATTGCAAGAGAAGAATAATTCCTTGTTTGACTAGGACTTAGGTGCACCTGATTGACTTAAGATTTAAATCAGATTTAAATCTTGATTTAATTTGATTTAATTAGGCTTCTAGTTAGACTAAGATCATCCTTAATTAGATTATATTTTATATAATTCAAATAGAATTTAAATTAGATTTAAAATAATTTTGACCTAGTCAAATAAGAGGAGTCCTAGTTGGACTGGGACTCTCTCTCTTTCTCTTACACCTAAGAAAGCCCATGCCCACATATATTTTTTTGATGTTTATGTCAACATTCTCATGCCAATGAGAGGTCCGCACACCCCACCTATCAGATTATTTGGAATATGTTTTGACTTGGTCAAAACTAGAAGGAAGTTGGAAATTATTTCCTACTTGGAAGAGTCTTCTTTGACCCAAACTCCTTTCTCTCTTGTGCGCCACCTCTTCCCACACCCTCCTTTTGATTTCCACCCTTTCTCTCTTTCTTTTGAGCATTGTTTTTCTATTTCACATGCCAAAAATCAAGGGAGGGGCGTCCAAGAGTCAGACGCCCCATAGAAATCCTCCTTTGACTAGGTTTTGACCTAGTCTTGCAATAAAAGGTGGATGCCTCTTATAAGATGGTTTTAGGATATAAAAAATCTTTAAAAAATCATAAAAAATTAGAGGAAAAGGAGGAGAAGTCTTGAAGGATTTTCAGCACCAAGATTCATAGAGAAGAGCCTTCAATTAAGATATCAAAGATTGATGTCTTGAAGAGACAAGGTAAGAGAAGATTGTCTTCTCTTATATTTTTCTTTTATGTTTCTCTCTTCCTATTTTATTTATAATTTTTATATGATGAAAATCTGAGAGAGAGAGAAAATTTGGGTGTAGAGATGAGTGCTCCAAGTTGTTGGGGCATGGTGTTTATTTTTTGGACATGATCTGATCATGTCCTGATGAGAGAAGGAGAAGAGAAGAAATGTCTTCTCTTAGGGTTTCTTGGAGAACCTTTCCTCTCTAATTTTTATGAAAATTTTATATGATGAAAATAATAAATATTAGATTTGAAAACTTAAAAAAAATTCTAAGGAAGAAGGTCTCCTCTTGTCCTAGCATAGAGATATTTTCAAGCATCAACCATTGATGTCCTGAAGGAGAAGATTTATCTTCTCTTAGGATTTATTTTTCATGTTCTTATTTTCTAATTTTTGGAAGATCCAAGGGTTGGATTTCTCCCTTGTTCTTCCTCATGTTCTTCATCTCTTGGAGTATCCAAGAGATCCGAAGAACATGTATTTGATTAACCATCAGAAGGGATTCGCAAGAAGCTTGCACTTCGAGCAGATCTTCATTCGACGAACTTTCGATCTGTATTGCAGGTTCATGTGGATCACCTATAGAGGTCGGATGCTTGTGCGACTCTAAAGACAACAACGAATTTAACCATAGAGTTCTTGACCTGTGCAAAGATAAGAGATCGGATCTCTTAGTGACCTAGATGCGATCTAGGGTTAGATCTAAAATTATTCTAGATCTAGATATTGATATAATCAATACCACTTATGATTAATTTAATTTAGATTTATATTTATATCATAACATGTTATAGATCCTTGATGTAAGATTTTGTAATTCGATTACGTGTATGTTATAGATTAAATAGTTTAATCTATGTCTTTCACTGCTTTATATTTCGAAAAAATTTTGAAATCTATGCATGAAAACCTGCATGTTTTCCAACAGTAGTATCAAAGCATCTAGGTTCTTTTATAACATGATCATATTTGTATTAGATTAAATCTAAAAATTAAAATTAATTAAAGATCATACATACTGTCATAATGTTGTCCTGTTGTAAGGTTAACCTCTTACAATGAAAAGGTTGTCCTAGTATGTACTGATCTGAATCTAAATCATGAATAATTTAGATTAGATCTAAGAAAATTTATGATTTAATTTTTTAATTTAAATTTAAAATTAAATAGATATTTTATCTATTTTAGATTATTTAGATTAGATTTAAATAATATCAGGATTGTACATACTGCCATAAGATTGTCCTGCTGTAAGGTTTACCCCTTATAGTAGAAATATTATCCTAGTATGTGCTGATCCGAGAAACCTAAGTCATAAATATGTTAGATGAGATCTAAAATAATTTATAATTTATTTTTAGATTTTAAATTTAATTTTAAATAATTTATGATCTGATCCATATGATGTATTTTATATTTAGATCTAGATCCTCTTATTGCACATGTTAATATATAATTTTTATTTTGAATCTAGAATGTATATGTATGACATATTTATTTTATAGAATTTAAATTAAGAACTTACTTTTTGTAAAATCCTAGATTCAAAATCTTAGGACATGATCTAAACAATGAAACAAATCAGATCTAAAACCATGTATTGAATATGATTCAATGTAAATTATTTATAATTTAAAAATATTTTAAATAATAAAATCAGAAACTAGTTCTAAGATTTCATAAATCCAAACTTTGAACTTAATTAAGAATTAAGTGATTGTTTAGGATCTAGATTTATGATTTGAAGATCCTAAGATAATTTCATAAAACTTGGGTTAAAGGATAATGGGTTAGTTTTGATCAGGTCATTAACTGGGTTAGACCTAAGATTAGATTAAATATGGATTTAGTAAAGAAATTGATCAAACCTGATTAATAGTTAATTAAAATTAGGTCATTTCTTTTCTATAGATCAATTCAATAGTTGTAGTTGATCAAAGTCCATATATCTAACAAATGGATCTGATCGTGGCTCGGTGGTCGAGTTCGAATCTTTAGGTAGACCAAATCAAAACTGATAAATCAATTAGTATCTAAGGTAAGTCTAGCATTCCAGATTGATGGTTTTTAATTGGTAGCCCGCATACCTGACCATTTTTTATGGTGTCTAAGGCAAACCTTGGCAGACCCTCCCACCGATCTCACTTACCTGGTCAATGTGGTTAATCAGATTTTGATTAGGTTGCTTATTGATTCGAGCTAACCCATATCACATAGGAAATCAGTGAGACTGATATAGATGTCCATGAACCAAAATTGATCATAATCCTCATCAATGACTTATGAAGTCAGTGGGAGGACCTGACTTGGTGAAGTCAATGAGAGCAAATTGGTTCATATCTTTTCTATCCTTAAATCACTAATAATTTAAATCCTCTAAAATTATTAGGTCCTTAAAATGATGAAGTTATGGAGATAACTGAGTCATAGCCTTTCATTAAGGTATTTGATAATGAGTCCATTAACTCAATAATCATTGGAGGCCCATAGGCCTGGTGCTTGTTGACTAATGGAATTATCATTCATCATATGATGATTTGGACGTATCTCTCTAATGGTGGTTAGGTTGACCAACCATAGTTAGGCTTAATCATTCATTATTTAAATACACCAAGTATGCTTATGTTAGTGGTTGGATCTAATCGGATTCTTACAGTGAAGGCCCTAGCCTACTGATTAGGTTTCTGGGGCAAAATTAAATTACTAGAAGTTGTTTGGAGAAATAATTGGTTATGAACCTACCCTAAGATGTATATGGGTTGACCAACCATAGTTGGACTTACGTGCAGTCTATGTGGATTCTAGTATCTATTAAGAAATTAAAATAATTTTTTGAATTAGAGGTAGAGGCTATCAATTTAAATAAAATAGTGGAAGAACCGTTAAACTAAAGTCCAAATCTTTAGGCTTAATATAATTCATATACTTAGGTCAATGTTCTCTTTTCTCAAATTAAGGCTAAACCCTAATTGCTCCTATCACTATTAGACAGTGATGACTTATGGGATCCAACTTCAATAATTAGTATTGAGAGTTGAATTTGGTTCAGCAGTATGAATGGGTTCGTACTGGAGCTTCCAAGCCCAGTCAAAATAATTAATCCAAGGTTTATCTAAATCAAGCATAGTGCTTCTAATATTAAAAGCAGGATTATAGAAAGAAGAATTGTCTTGCTTCACTTGACCATAACAGGCTGAAGAAGAGAAAGAAGCAAAAGTTGCTCATTAAAGATGTTATACGATAACATCTTAAAATTTTTCTATAAATAATTCTACTATATGGGTATTAGATGTTGGTAGTCTTATGCAATTTGTTGCAAAGACTACAAGTAAGTGGGACTTTTGAAAATAGTGAGAAATATCTGAATGTTGGGGATGGAAGTTTTGTTCCAATCCTAGCTTTAGGATTTGTCAAGCTTATTTTCAATAGATGTCATTTTAAGTGATTGTCACTATTATCCATCGTTTATAATAAATATGATCTCTGATGGCCTTTTGGTCAGAGATGATTATTATTTATCAATAAAAAAGATTATTATGATATTGTTATGAATAATATTAAGTAATACATGGATAATAAAGAAATAATATTTAATATTTATACAGTCTGTTAAGTGTAATATGCACACCCAAGTTAGATTATGTCATGGATATCTATCTTCGGCATTATAGGCTTAATCATCTTGATAAGAATAGGATAAATGAATTAGCTTGAGAGAGAAACCTCGACATCAATGATTGTGAATCATTGATAGCCTGTGAATTTTATCTTCTTGAAAAATGCAAAGTCACCTTTTACTGAAAAAGGTGAAGGAGCCGATAAAGTTCTAAGTCTCATACATAGTGATGTATGTGGACTTATGAATTTAAGTGCCAAAGGAAGATACTAATATTTCATTATAGATGACCTATCTGGGCATGGGTGCATATGACCTGAATTATTTGAAATATTCAAACGATTCAATGATGAAATAGAAAAACAAACTGAAAAGGTATTAGAACTCTTCGATCAGATCGAGGAGGCGAATACTTATTCAGTGAGTTTTTGACATATCTAGGAGAGAATTAGATTCTCTCTTAAGTAAATTTCTTTTTGGAACATAGTATATCTAAAAGAAAAAACTAAACTTTATTAGATATGGTTCAATCCACTATAGGGTTCACTTGTCTGCCTATTTCAGGGTTGTGGTCTAGTGGCTATTAGTTTTACTCTGAAATAGGTTTTGAGTAAATCTATCGCATAGATTCCATATGAGATATGGATCGGGCATAGACCTAGACTCTCTCACTTTCGGATTTGGAGTTGATCGACCTATGTCATATATTTGCACACAGATAAACTTGGATCCTGGTCTAATAAGTATTTAAGGATTATTAATTCTACTATGCTAAAGAATATAAGATGTTCATCAGCAGTAGGGCATTTTTTTTGGAAAGAAGTTTCTTAGAGAAGGAACTGATGCCTATCAAGTTGAACTTGAAAAAGTTTGACTAGTAGAAAAGAACCGACGTAATCTAGTAAACCTATAAAACCAGATTTGATCAAATCAAACCTAGAGCCCATTAAAGTATCATCTTTAAGGAGATCTGGTACAGTACCACATCAGCTGGATAGATACTTCAGTATCTAGATCCGGGATGACGATCCTGTTGAGCTCGATGAGAACAACAAGGAGCCGATCACCTATAGGAATACAATATAGTGATCTGGAGCCACATGATCCAAATTGAAGTTCATGAAAATCAATAGTGTATGGACACTAGTTGATTCACCTGAAGGAATAAAATCCATTGGGTGTGAATGGATTTTCAAAAGGATCAGAGTAGCATAGATGGAAAGGTAAAGACCTTAAAGCCCATTTAGCTATTACCTAAGAATTAAAACATATGTTTTGAATGTATGCCTTTGTTATGAACAAAGATAAATTCTGCATTTGTAATTGAATAAAATATTCTATAGTATTATTCCTTGTATTGTCTGTGGATGAAATTTTCTTAATCAAGAATGACATCCCAGCATTGCAAAGAATAAAGGTTTCACTGTCATCTTATTTCTCTATGTATGTGACCAAACATGGTATACTCACTAGAGGTAGTAAGCAAATACCAATCTGATCCAAGTGAGAGCCACTGGAAGATTGTATAGACAATCCTTAAGTATTTAAAAAATGCTAAGATCTAGTGACTCAAATATGAAAGTACTGATTTAAAATATGTGGATGTTTTAATTTCAGTTAGAACAAGATGACAATAAGAGAATGTCAGCTCATACCCTAATTGTAGGAGCAATCTGCTAGAAAGGTTTCAAGTAGGATACTATAGACTATTCAGTTAGTGATGTAGAGTACATCGTGGCATATGATGCTGCCATATTAGCTGTGTAGTTGCTAAGGTTCATTAGTAGGTTGGGAGTGGCACCCTCCATGGTCCAGTCCTATTGTAGCATTGGAGCCATAGCTCAGACTAAAAAACTGAAGAACCAGCATATTCTACATTGCTATCATCTTTGATTTTTTATCAAGATGATGTCGATCTTTAGAAGATTGATGGAAAAGGAGAACTTGACTGATCTATTTGCTAAGGCCTCGAAACTAAGGAGTTCTACGAGCTCAAGTGAAAGATAGGATATTTGATATCGTTCTGATTGGCTTTAGTTCAAGTAGGAGTTGTTGAAAAATATATCCTAAAGTCAATCATCTAAGTAGTAGATAATTAAAATTAGTATATAAATTATCTAATAATAATAGTTATTTGGCTGGTTCATCATAAAAGTTCTATCTTTCTTAAATGAACTTCTAAATAATGATGAAGTCCTTAGAACCATAATCAATCAATAAAGAAGAATTTATTGGATGGTTCTTGAATTATTCATGATCAAATGATAAGTTATTAATAAGAACAATAACTTATCGAGTGTAGGTCGCTGTATGCCATATGCGTTAGTTGTCCTTGTAACCAAGTGGTGTGGAGATACTAGTATGGCATCCAAGTAAGATGTAGGAGTACATCTACACTGAACGTGATCAATGTAGCACTCTACTGTCAAGAGTAGCTAGCTAAGGTCAATGGGTATAAGTGTCCCTCCGACCCGAGATCACCATGGTGATTTGCAAGCAACTCACTATACTTTGGTGTCGAATTGCTTGTATTTCTAATATAGTTTCAAAAGATTTTTGGGTATAGTCAAGTACTTATAAAGTTGGTGTGTGAGTCAAGATAGGATTGACCACTCCTGATTAACTTCAGAAAGAGAATGACTCACCATGTTTCAATTTAGCAAAACCTAGGCCTGAGTAATCCTCATGAGGTGTCATGGGATTTGTAAAATTTTGAGATACAATAGTGATGACTTGTATGAGTGCTGACAACATACTCAAAGTCATCTTGAGCATTATTGGTTAAAGGGTTGAATTATATGGTAACCATGGGCCAGGATTCTAAGAATGTTGCTTTGCATACATTCGATCTATCCGAACGTTGAAAATCATTGCTAGATGGTAACTTCAATTGGTATAAAAATTGATTTCTATGCTATCGGCTTAGATTCGAATCTATGGGATCACACATATTAGAGCTTGTAATCTGATCAGATAGTTAATCAATGATTGAAAATTATTTCAAGGTCAAACATTCAATGCGATTGATGTTTGACCTAATGCAAGTGTTGTAGAAGGATCGATTAGCAATTGGATTGCTAATTGGCTTAATTTGATTGAGCAATCAGGCTGAGATCAAGTCTAATTGAATTAGATTCAATTAGAATTAGTTTGGATTTAATTAGATTAAGTTTAATTGGTTTATTGGATAAGGCTATTGCAAGGAAAGAATAATTTCTTGTTTGACTAGGACTTGGGTGCACCTGATTGACTTAGGATTTAAATCAGATTTAAATCTTAATTTAATCTAATTTAATTGGGCTCCTAATTGGATTAGGATCATCCTTAATTATATTATATTTAATCTAATTTAAATTAAATTTAAATTAAATTTAAAATAATTTTGATCTAGTCAAACAAGAGGAGTCCTAGTTGGACTAGGACTCTCTCTCTCTTTCTCTTGCACCTAAGAAAGCCCACGCCCACATATATTTTTCTGAGCTTTACATGAACATTCTCACACTAATGAGAGGTCCCCATGCCCCACCTATCAGATTATTTAGAATATATTTTGACTTGGTCAAAACTAAAAGGAAGTTGAAAATTATTTCCTACATGGTGTTAGATATGTGTATCCTAGAAGCTAGATTGGCTGACACTTGTAATACACTTCTAAGAACAAAATTATAATTTTGACTATAAATAATAAAATAGATTATTTTCTATCATAGTATGTATT
The DNA here is from genome assembly GCA_006176705.1 of Cocos nucifera. Taxonomy (NCBI): domain Eukaryota; kingdom Viridiplantae; phylum Streptophyta; class Magnoliopsida; order Arecales; family Arecaceae; genus Cocos; species Cocos nucifera. The sequence continues at coordinate 132,550 of QRFJ01000362.1, read as the reverse complement.
TGAAAGTGTCTGTGATACATTCCTTGAGTTAATGATAATGATAGTTCATATTTTCAAGATTTAAAAATTTAAGACATGAATTTTCATTATTAACTTATAAAATGCTCCCGACTATAGGATCATCATAAGGATGGTGATTGATCCGAAAGATTGGTGTATGATCGCTTCTTTAGGATAGATGAGTCTTGAGTCTATGGTGTAGAGACATCAGAGTAAGAGTACAGATATTCATTAGAGAATGAGGGCACTGAGCGTGATCACCTCGAGCAGTCATCAGGAAGTTTACCTTCTCATCGATGACTTGCTCAAAGCTGCAGTAGTGTGTCTGATTCTTTGACCTGAGCTACATCGACAGTTTACCTTGAGGGTGTTATAGTTTGACTACACCATAACTCGATCTCCTAGCCATTCAGAATCCTGAGGTATATGTTCGCTATAGCATGTTCATTGTAGGAACCAATAGGGGATCTATCTACCTTGATAGATGAAGAGTAGTCCTATGATGATCATGAGAATCAAGTCCATAGGCCCATGGCTATGGCAGAGTGAAATAATAGAAAGAGTTTCTATTAAAATTTTTACATTGGACTTGAATCGAATGATTAATTCATATGAAGGATATTAGGATTCGACGAGATCATCTTAACCCTAATCTAGTCGGGGCTTAAGATAAAGGAATTTAATCACATAGGTAATTACACTGAGAGATTTATTTTTAGTTCTAATGGGTTGCCACCATATGTTGCTAGGTATCACTGGTGGATTTTGGGAGCAATTAAAATAATTTCGATGATCGATCATACTAGTTGTCTGAATCAGAAAAGTTCTGATCCATCAGAAGGTGTTTCAATGATGTCGATGATAGAGATCGTGATAGATCCCATTACCATACGAAACTAAACCTAACTGGATCACACAAATAAGGGTTTGAATCTGGATATCATCAATTAGACTAACCCAGTTCAATTGATTTGAATAAGATTCAATTAGGTTAAAGAAAATCGTGCTAGCACACGATTGAGCCTAATGTTCTCCTTTAACAATCATTAAAGCTTGTCTCGACTGAGCTAAAAGTGTTTGGGCTCACTCAGAAATCTTTACTTAATCTGACTAGAGCTTATCCAAGTCAAAAAAGGATTGTCTTAATTTATGAGATAAATTTGAGATAACACCTGCCATTTTTCATCACCTACTAAATCTTGTCCTTAGACTTTGGTCAAATATTGACCTTTGACACTTAGACTCTTGCCCATGTGTCATGCATCCATAGGAGAGAACTTTGACCCTTATCCCCCTTTTAAATGGTAGAGAGACAAAGGGCGCATGCCTAGGGAGGCATGCACCCCATGTGGATAAGGATTGGAGTCCCATACAGATGGGACTCCAGTTGCTTCAGGGAATCAAACTTGATGGTGCCAAAGAGTCTTATTTGATCCAATCTTGGCACCATCTAAGGAGAGTTTTGAGAAACTCTAATCTGATTAGATCAGATAATATCATCCCATCAATCAGATTTAGATCTGATTGCACAAAAGATCATGATTGATCGAAATGATGTGGCACTTCATGGTGCAGTAGAATCTATAAAACCCCCGTCTGCACCTAGATTGAAAGAGCTTCTACCTTAGCCCATGCCACATAGCCCCTCTCCCTCCTTCTCCATGCCACCCTCTGGTTCTCTCTCTCCTCTCCATGCCCAAGAGGATTTGGGCACGAGTTAGGTGCGATCCAAGAAAGTGAAAGGCAACAGAAAAAAAGAAGGAAGCACTGCTGCAAAAGACAACGGTTGATCTTCAAAAGCTATTTTGAAGATCTTCAAGATCAGATCCAGATCTAATTTTTGAAGGATAGATTAAAATAGAGAAGATCTCCAGATCCTGTCCGAGTGAATACTAGTAGAGGCCAGGCGATTGCGTGGCTACATCCAGAACCTCAAACAAACATCGAAATTATCACAGGATAATAGGATTACCCATAATAAAGATATAATTAAATTAAATTAAATTAAATTAATTTTTTTATTAGATTAATAAGATTAGATTTAAAGAGTCTTAGATCTTATTATAATTTTAGAGAAAATTTTTTTAAATATTTTTCTTGATCTAATCAGATCTGAACGAATCTGATCCCGAAAAATAGGATTTTTTCCTTCAACTGGTATCAGAGCCAGATTCCAAAATTTATTATATCTAATTTTATTTTAATTTTGATATAATAATTAGATAATTTTAAATATTACATGAGATGTGATTAGATCTAAAATCAAAAGAATAAAAATTAAATAATCTAGATCTAAGATGTATGAGATGCATGACTAGACTAGGAATAGAATTATTCTATGTGTAGTCTAACATGATCATAATTTTAATTTAATTAATTATAATTTTTAGATTTATTTATTTATATTTTTTAATATTATAAATATTATAATTATATTTTAAAAATAAAAAATAAATTTATTTAATTTTATTCATATGAGATATGATAGATGCATGTTTAGACTAGTTGTAGAATAGTTCTACAAAATTATCTAGAATAAATTTTAATTTGATATGATCAAATTTAAATTTTATTTTTTAGATGTTTATGAGATAATTTAGATCTAAAAATATGCATGATATGATACATGAGATGTATGCAAAACATGTTTTTTAGTTAGATCAATTTTTATATATGATATATGATGTAGATCTAACTAGTTTTGTAGATTTATCATATTTCTGATTAAGGCATTTTTCCCTTGGCCGTCCGATCATAAGAATAAAGTAGGATTTAAAAGCCCTCTCCTTTCATTCGATGGGGTGTTCTTATGATGTGTAGGGGTGCTGCATGTTCGTCCTTAATCAGAAATCAAAAACTTATTTTCTACAAAATCCTAGATCCTGAAATCCTAGGATTTTATTTACATATTTTATTTATGAATCCTAAACTTAATTAAGAATTAAGATTATGAAATATATTAGATCTAAAATTAAAAATTTTTAGATCTAAGACATATTCATAAAATTAGGTTCGGACTTGGGTAGCTCAATTAGGTCTAGCGGTTGATCAAATCGAATCAAGAGTTGGTTAGATGGGATCAAGAGTGCTTAAATTGACCAGCCTAATAGGATTAAGTCTGGGTCAAGGATCGAGTCACATGAGTGATCGATCAAGTTAAGACCTAATTAGGCTCAGTGGTTAGAGTCTGGATTGTAGGCTAACCCGATTGATTCTGGCTCAATAATTTGGTGTCTAAGGTAAGTTTGGCAGATACGATCGACTGATTTTTAATTGGGAGCTACTCGACTCGAATGCATTCTTATCGAGTTAATGGCATATCCCTTCCACCGATCTCACTTACCTGACCATATTTATCGACTCAGTCTTGATCTAAGGTGGCTAATAATCCGAGCTAACCCATGCCACTAGGTTAGTCATAATGGTTATGACTATGTCAAGTCAAGTTTAAATGAGACCTAATTAAATCAAATCTTTCTAAGAAAAGATTAAGTCTAAGGATCTTCCACCATTGTAGATATGCGGGCCCTTTCTGAGGTTGATTGTTCTCGACTGGTCACAGTGGTTCAGTTGCATCAGAAAGATGCAACCATGTCTATTAGGCATTGGATGCTACGGGCTGGAGGATGGAATTGGGCTCAATATTTTGGATACGGTGAGAGATCCAATTAGAAATCCAATCTATGCAAATGGTGGGTCTGACTTAACTAAGGAGTGGATCAATATTCCGAGCATGGTGAGATTCATGAATTAGAGATCAAGTTTGGGTGCACCATGATTAGAGAATCATTGGACAAGAGTTGTTCACTCATTGGCTAACCCATCATCAATAACTATTAGGTGAGGTGATGAGTCAGTTGGTGGGACTGCACCATCCACTAGAAATCAGTAATCATGAAGATTTTTGCATCTCTATAGAGGAAAGTGTAGGGATCCTGAGAAAATAGTGGAAAGCTAATTTATTTAAAAATTAAAATTTTTAAATAAATTGATCAAGTCTTAATTATAAAAATCTAACTAGAAACTTTGACTCTCTACAGAAAAAAAAAATGTCTGCATCCAACCCACTAGCCCGTATCCTGGACACCCATAGACTGATCGAACCCAATTATAAGGATTGGCTCCAGAACTTCAAAATTCATTTTGGATTTTAAGAAGTTAACTCATGTATTGGATCAAGATCCTCCAACCTTACCAGCTCATCCATCCACTGAACAGAGAGCGTCTCTTGATAAATGGATGGATGAAGATAACAAGATCAGATACTACATATTGGGCTCGATATCTGATGAGCTTCAGTGCCAATATGAAGATATCAAGACTGTCAACTAAATGTTGGCTCACCTGTAAGAGTTGTTTGGTGAACAGAGTCGTGCAGCCAAATATCAGATCACTAAACGACTATTTAAGGCTAAAATACGTGATGGACAGTCAGTCCAAGATCATTATCTGATGATGATCAAGGACTTGGAAGAGCTTGAGAAGCTCGAAGTGAAGTTAGACCAGGATCTATAGAATGATATAATTCTGCAATCCTTGACTGATGCATATGGGCAGTTCATCATGAACTACCATATGCATAAACTTCAGAATACTCTGGATCGAAGCTTATGAATATGCTGGTTACTGCTGAGCTTTCTATGAAAGATTCTAAAGGCTCAGTACTTGCTATGGAAATGGACTTCTTCCAAGAGAAAGTCTTTTGGAAAAAGAAGAAGTCTGTGAAAAGATAGAAGATGGAAGGTGGAAAGAAAAAAAGGTAGAGCTGAAGAAGAAGGCCGCTGACAAAGAAAAGTATTTTCATTATAATATTGATGGCCACTGAAAGTGGAACTATCCTACATACCTGGCCATCCTAAAGAATAAGAAGGAGACAGGTCCTTCTGGAGGTATGCTCGTTATTGAATCTAACCTTATGATTTCTTCTGCATCCAGTTGGGTGCTTGACTCTGGTTCTAGTGCTCATTTGTGCACTTCCATATGCAGGATCTTGAGGATAGCAGGAGGCTGAGGGATGGTGAGATGATCCTACATGTCGAAAATGGAGCAAAGGTTGCTGCTGTGGCCATGAGAACCTACCCTCTTCGACTTACCATCTGGCTTAGATTTAGTACTTAGGGATTGTTATTATGTGCCTGCTGCAAGCAGGAATTTGATTTCTATTTCATGTTTAGCATAAGAAGGCTATGTAATTAGTTTTCTTAAGGACCATTGTAATATTCTTTATGAAAGAAATAAAATTGCAAGTGGTTTCCTTATTAATGGTCTTTATCAGTTACATATTGATGTATCTATCTTTAATATCGAGCAAAATGTGAATGCCATAAGATCAAAATGACCTAGGGATAGTCCAAATGATAGGTATCTATGGCACCTAAGGCTAGGTCATATAGCAGAAGATAGGATTAACAAATTAAAGAAAATTAGGACTATTGAGTCCATTGACTTTCGAGTCATATCCAATTTGTGAATCATGTCTTCATGGCAAAATGACTAAGCTCCCTTTTGTAGGACATGGGGAAAGGGCCATGGATCTTACTTGCCCTAGTACATACTGATGTGTGCGGCCCATTTGATGTGCCGGCTAGAGGCAACTTTGATCTACTTCATAACCTTTATCGATGATTTATCTTGGTATGGGTATGTGTATCTTATGAGACACAAGTCTGAAGCCTTTGAAAAGTTCAAGAAATTCAGACATGAAGTTGAAAAGCAAACTGAAAAATCCATTAAGGTTCTTCGATCAGATCGAAGAGGTGAATACCTTAGTCAGAAATTTCTGAACTATCTCAGGCAAAATGGCATAGTCTCTCAATGGACTCCACCTAAAATACCTCAACTCAATGAGATTTTAGAATGGAGGAATTGAATCCTATTAGATATGGTCCGATCCATGATGAGCTTCACAGACCTTCCTGATTTTCTTTGGGGATATAGTTTGTTAACTGCTATATATTTACTGAATAGGATTCTCTCTAAAACCGTTCCTACCACACCGTATGAGATATGGCATGGTAAGAAACCAAGTCTGAGTCATCTCAGAATTTGGGATTGTCCGGCTCATGTCAAAAGACAACAAGCGGACAAGTTAGACTATAGGATCCTTTAGAGCTCGATTTATAGGATATCCTAAAGAGTCATTAGGATATTATTTCTACATTTCAGAAGATCATAATATGATTGTGAGTCGACATGCCATCTTTCTTGAAAAATAGTTTATTCAAGATAGTGGCATTAAAAAGCAGATCAAGCTCGAGGAGAAAGTCTCACAAGAGCAACGAGCTAAGGACCCAAATGGAACCAAATCAGGTTGAGCCAATACAATCACTACCTCCTCCACCTCATAGATTGAAAAGGGTTTTTCGTCCCTCTGAGAGGTACTTAGGTACTATTTTAGAGAAAGTAGAGAAAATATTCCTCATAGGTAATGGGGTTCATGGTGATGATCCCAAAACCTATGATGAGGCAATATCAGATATCGACTCCAAAAAATGATTAGAGGCAATGAAGTCAGAAATTGACTCGATGCACTCAAACCAAGTCTGGACCTTGGTAGATCCACCAGAAGGATATAGTACCTATTGGGTGTAAATGGATCTACAAGAGAAAGATTGGTGCAGATGAGAATGTGGAAGACATTCAAAGCTAGATTAGTAGCAAAAGGATATAGTCAGCATGAAGATAATGACTATCAGGATACCTTTTTGCTAGTAGCTATGCTAAAATCCTATCCACATATTGCTTGCTATTGCAGCCTTATTTCGATTATGAAATATGGCAAATGGATGTGAAAACAACATTCTTAAATGGATATCTTGAGGAAAGATATCTATATGGAACAGCCGCTAGGTTTCACATCCAGTGATACTGATCACAAAGTATGCAAGCTGCAAAGGTCCATATATGGACTTAAGCAAGCATCTCAAAGCTGGAATACTCATTTTAATGATGTGATCAAATTATTTGATTTCATCAAAAATGAGGAGGAACCATGTGTTTTTAAAAAGATCAGTGGAAGCACTATTGTCTTCCTCGTACTATACGTGGATGATATCCTCCTTATTGAAAATGATATTTCCATGTTGACCATAGTTAAAATGTGGTTATCTAAAGAATTCTCCATGAAAGATCTAGGAGAAGCATCCTTCATTCTAGGAATCAAGATCTATAGAGATAGATCGAATAGGATGCTAGGTCTTTCACAGAAGATGTACATAGAGGAAGTGCTAAAGAGGTTTAGCATGAAAAACTCTAAGAAGGAATTGATACCCTTCAGACATGGCATTCATCTCTCCAAGAAAATGTGTCCCAATACACCAAAGGAGATTGAATGCATGAGCAAGATCCCTTATGCTTCAGCAATAGGGAGCCTCATGTATGCCATGTTATGTACATGACCTGATATAGCCCATGCTGTGAGTGTCACGAGCAGATATCAGTCGAATTCAGATGAAGAATACTAGACTTTTGTGAAATGTATCCTTAATTACTTAAGAAGAACTAAGGATATGTTGTTGATTTTTGGTAATGGAGAACTCCAAGTCCAAGAGTATACAGACTCGAATTTTATGTCCGATATAGATAATCGAGAGTCGACATCTAGAAGTCTATTTGTATGTAATGGTGGTGCTATCAGTTGAAAAAGTTTCAAGCAGACAGTGATAGCAGATTTCACCATGAAAGTAGAATACATCGCTGCATCAGAAGCTATGAAGAAGGCATTCTGGTATAAGAAATTCACCGTAAAGATTAAAGTGATGCCATCGGATGTCATTCCTCTATACTGTGATAATAATGGCACCATAGCCCTTGCTAAAGAGCCGAGGTCTCACCAAAAATCTAAGCACATCGAGCGACGATACCACCTCATCCGCGATTACCTCGAGAAAGGTTATGTCAAGGTCAAAAGAGTCGACTCTGCATATAATGTGGCAGACCAACTCACAAAGCTGTTGGACCAGTAGAAGATTGAAGCCCATCTTGAGAAGATGGGACTTAGATTTGTAGCCAATTGGCTTTAGATCAAGCGAAAGTTTGTTAGATATGTGTGCCCTAAAAATCAGATTGGCTGACACTTGTAATATACTTCTAAGGGCAAAATTATAATTTTAACTATAAATAATAAAATGGGTTATTTTTTATTATAGTGTATATTTAAAAGTGTCTATGATACATTCCTTGAGTTAATGGTAATAATAGTTCATATTTTTTAGAGTTGAAAATTTAAGACAAATTTTCATTATTAACTCATAAAATGTTTCTGACCGTAGGATCATCATGAGGATGGTGATTGATCTAGAAGGTTGGTGTACGATCACTTCTTTAGGATAGATGAGTCTTGAGTCTACGATGTAGAGACACCGGAGTGAGAGTATAGGTACTTGTTAGAGAACGAGGGCACTGAGCGTGACCACCTCGAGCAGTCATCAAGAAGTCTATCTTCTCATCGATGACTGGCTTCGAAGCTGTAGTAGTGTGTCTGGATTCTTTGACCTGAGGTGCATCGGTAGTTCACCTTGAGGGTGTTATAGTTTGACTACACCATAACTCGATCTCCTAGCCATTCGAAATCCTGAGGTGTATGTTGACTATAGCATGTTCATTTTAAGAATTGGATTGCACCAATAAGGGATCTATCTACCTCGGTAGATGAGATGCAGCCCTATGATGATCATGAGAATTTAGTCTATAAGCCCATGGCCATGGCAGAGTGAAATAATAGAAAGAGTTTCTATTAAGATTTTCACATTGGACTTGAATTGAATGATTAATTCATATGACGGATGCTAGGGTTTGATGAGATCACCTTAATCCTAATCTGATCGGAGCTCAAGATAGAAGAACTTAATCACACAGATAACTGCATTAAGAGGTTCATTTTCAATTTTGATGGGTTGCCACCATATGCTGCTAGGTATCACTCATGGATTTTAGGAGCAATTAGAATGATTTGGATGATCGATCATACTAGTCGTCTGAATCAAAAAAGTTCTGATCCATCGAAAGGTGTTTCAATGATCTCGATGATAGAGATCATGACATTTTTCATTACCATATGGAATTGAACCTAACTAGATCACACAAACAAGGGTTTGGATCTAGATATCATCAATTGGACTAACCCAATTCAATTGATTTGAATAAGATTCAATTAGGTTCAAGAAAATTGTGCTAGCATACGATTGAGCCTAATGTTCTCCTTTAACAATCATTAAAATTTATCTCGACTGAGCCAAATATATTTGGACTCACTCAAAAATCTTTATTTGATCTGACTGAAGCTTGTCCAAGTCAGAAAAGAGTTATCTTAATTTATGAGATAAATTTGAGACAACACCTACTATTTTTCGTCACCTGCTAAATCTTGTCTTTGGACTTTAGTCAAATATTGACCTTTGACACTTAGATATTTGCCCATGTGTTATGCACCCATAGAAGAGAACTTTGACCCTTGTCCTCCTACTAAAAGATAGAGAGATAAAGGGCGCATGCCTAGGGAGGCATGCGCCCCATGTGGATAAGGATTGGAGTCCCATACAGATGGGACTCCAGTTACTTCAGGGAATCAAACTTGATGGCACCAAAGAGTCTTATTTGACCCAGTCTTGGTGCTATCTAAGGAGAGTTTTGAGAGACTCTAATCTGATTAGATTAGATGATATCATCCCACCAATTAGATTTAGATTTGATTGCATAAAGGACCATGATTGGTCGGGATGATGTAGCACTGTATGGCACAGTAGGATCTATAAAAATCGTATTTGCACCTAGATTGAAAGAGCTTCTGCCTTAGCCCATGCCACATAGCCTCTCTCCCTCCTTCTCCACTCCACCCTCTGGTCCTCTCTCTCCTCTCCACACCTAAGAGGATTTGGGCATGAGTTGGTGCGATCCAAGCAAGTGAAAGACGACATGAAAGGAAGAAGGCAGCACTGCTGCAAGAGACAACGACTGATCTTCAAAAGCCATTTTGAAGACCTTCAAGATTAGATCCAGATCTAATTTTTAGAGGATAGATTGAGAAGGAGAAGATCTTCATATCCTATTTGAGTGGATACTTACAGAGGCTAGGCGCTTGTATGGCTACATCCAGAACCTCAGGCAAACATCGAAATCATCACAGGATAATAGGATTACCCATAACAAAGATATAATTAAATTAGATTTAATTTAATTTTATTTTTTTTATCAAATTAATAAGATTGGATCTGAAAAGTCTTAGATTTAATTAGGATCTTAGAAAAAAAATTTTGAAATATCCTTCTTGATCCAATCAGATTTGAACGAATCTGACCCCAAAAAATAGGGTTTTTTTCTTCAACTGGTATCAGAGCTAGGTTCCAAAATTTATTAAATCTTATTTTATTTTAATTTTGATCTAATAATTAGATAATTTTAGATATCACATGAGATGTGATTAGATCTAAAATTAAAAAATTAAAAATTAAATAATCTAGATCTAAGATGTATGAGATGCATGACTAGACTAGGAATAGAATTATTCTATATATAGTCTAACATGATCATAATTTTAATTTAATTAATTATAATTTTTAAATCTATTTATTTACTATTTTTTTATATTATAAATATTATAATTAGATCTAAAATTATTCTAGATCTAGGCATTGATATGATCAATATCACTTATAATTAATTTAATTTTAAATTTATATTTATAACATAACATATTATAGATCCTTAATGTAGAGTTATATAATTTAATTATATGCATGTTGTAGATTAAATAGTTTAATCTATGTCTTTCGCTACTCTATATTTTGAAAAAATTTTAAAATCTATGCATGAAATCCTACATGCTTCCCAACAAACCCTTATCTAGGTATTTGACCTAGACAAGGATTGTTACATAACTCTTTATTTAAAGGGTCTGCGGGCCTGATTTTTTTAGAGACTCTAGACTTGAGAGAGCACTATTGGGGAGTGGTAAAAGCTGGGTGCAATCAGGCTTGGGCATGGGGTTTTGAGAAGACACAATCTCCAGTATCTTGGTGAGAGAAACAAGGAAGAAGAAGGATCCTCTTCTAGGTTGGAGAGTCCAAGATTCAAAGAAGAAAGATCCTGATCGACCATCAAAGAAGGATCAGCACAGTACTAGCATACTGTGCTAATTTTCAGCTATCAAACTTCTGATCAGAGATCGAGAGCTTGTGTGGATATCCTGTAGAAGCTGGACACGTGTGCGGCTCGAAGCAGTAACCTCAGCCCTAGATCAGCAAGCTAGAGAGTTTAACTTGCAAAGATAAGGATGATTTGATCTTCTTAATTCATGTCTAGATCTGATCTAGTATAGTTTGTTATTGATATGATCAACATATATTTTTCTAATCTTTTAATTTTTTATTTAATTACATGCTTAAATCATATGATAGAATTTTAGATCTAGAATTTTTTTATATTATTTATGAATTAATATGATTAATTCATCCTTTTCACTACATGTTTTGAAAAAGTTTTAAAATATAATCCTAAAATCCAAGATCTATTTTCTTTAATTGGTATTAGAGCAGGTTCTTTATTACATGATTTATGATCCATGTTTAGATTAATTTTTTATATTAGATCTAAAATTATAATCTATGATTTAAATCTAAAATTAAAAAAATAGATCACGTGAATTGATTATAAGATTGTTCTATTGTAAGATTTATTCCTTATAGTGGAGAGATTGTCCTAGTTCGTGTAGATCTAATGTAAATCATAAATTTATTAAATATGATCTAGATCAATTTATAATTCATTAGATTTAAATTTATTTAATCTAAAAGTAAACATTTTAGATTGCATGGACTAATTATAAGATTGTCCTGCTATAAGGTTTAATTTTTATAATAAAGAGGTTGTCCTAGTACGTGCTGATCTAAAATCCTGATCATAAAATTTTAGATTAGATCTAAAAAATTTTATGATCTAATTAAAAATATTTTAATTTAATTTTTATCATCATAAATATATTAGATTTGATTTAAAGTAATTTATGATTGATTAGAATTGAAATAGTTTTAATTACATGAACATATTTGGATTAAATCTAAAGTAGTTTTATGTTTATTTTATTTGCATATTGATTATGAATTAAATATGCAATTGATTGGTAGAATTATATTATAAAAATATTTTATAAATATAAAAATTATTTTTAAAATGCCAAATCCTAATCCTCAGTCTAAAACTTAATTAAGAATTAAGAGTTATTTTGATTAAGATCTAGGATTATGAATTGAAGATTCTAAGACAAATCATAACATAATGGGTTAATGGGTTAATAGAAATTAGGTCCATTATTTGAGTTAGACCTAAGGTTAGATTAAAGAATCGACTTAATTAGAGAATTGACTAAATCTAATCAATAGTTATCTTAGATTAGATCAAAAATTCTCTAAATCAATTACAATAGTTATAGTTGGTCAAGTTTATATCTTTAATGAGAGCCAAGATGGACTTAATTTTTAGCTACGCGGTCTAGCATGAATTATTAGGTTGATCCAATCGAAACTAATTAACTAGTTGATGTCTAAGATAAGTCTAGTAATCCATACCGATGGTTTTTAATTAGCAATCCACTTACCTGATCATTTCTGATGGTGTCTAAGGCAAGCTTTGGTAGATCCTTGCATCGATCTCACTTACCTGATCTTCTTCACAAAATTATGTTTTGATTAAACCACTTGATAATTTGAACTGATCCATGTCAGCTAGATAAATTAGTGTGACTGATTTAGGTGCTCCTAGACCAGCCTATTAATGATCTCCCTTAATCAGACTTAGTGAAGTCAGTGGGAGGATCATAATAAGCTGGTTCATCTGACCTTCTTTCTTCTTTAAATCAAATCAATTAAATCTTCTAAAATAATTAGGTTCCTAAAAATAAAATAGTTATGGTGATAACTAGATCATAGCCTTTCATTAAGTAGAGGATAATGAGTCTATTAGTTGGATAATCATTAGAGGCCCAAAGGCCTGGTGATATCGACTAGTGAAATTATCATCCATAATATGACTTTTTGGCCATGTCTTTCTACATGGTGGTTAGGTTGACCAACTAAAGTTGAGCATAATCATTCATTGGTTAGATGGATCAAGTATGGTCATGTTAATGGTTGGACCTAATCAGACCTTTTCAGTGGAGGCCAAAGCTTACTGATTAGGGACTGGGGCAAAATTAAAATTACTAAAAATTATTTAAAAAAATAATTAATTATGAACCTATCCATAGATGTACATAGATTGACCAACCAAACTTGGGCTTATGTGTAGTCTATGTGGATTCTAGTACCTACTAAGAAATTAGGATAATTTTTTAAATTAGAGATAGAGGCTACCAATTTGAATAAAATAATGAAAGAATCTTTTAATTAAAGTCCAAATCTTTAGGTTTAATGAATCAATTGCTAATTAGATTTTAATTTTTTTATGCAAATATGGTCACTTCTCTTTCGCTTCGATCATTGTTAGATAATGATAAATTGGTAGGACCCAACTACGATAGCTGATACCAAAAGTTAAAGATTATCCTGAAGCATGAACGGATCTTGTACGTGTTAATAGATCCAGCACCTGAGGAGCCAGCTGCAAATGCACGTGGGTTAGTCAGAGATACTCATCAGAAGTGGCTCAGTGATCAAACCATAATGCACTGTATTATGCTAGTAGTTATGTGCGATGAGTCAGAGATACTCATCAGAAGTGGCTCAGTGACCAAACCATAATGCACTGTATTATGCTAGTAGTTATGTGCGATGACTTCAGTCATAGGTTCGAGACAGCTTAGCCAAAAGATATGCTTTAGGTGTTGAAGGAGTCTTTTAGCACACCCGATGATGTTGAGAGGTATAAGACTAGTTGTGCCATCTTCAATGCCAGGATGAGGGATGGAGCTTCAGTCACTGATCATATACTATACATGATCGAGTTGATGGAGTATTTGAGCAAACTCGGCTTTTCCTTGCATGAGCAGCTGAGGAAAGATGCAATATTGAACTCGCTACCCAAGTCTTATCTCTCATTCCTCACTCATTATAGAATGATAAAGTCTAAAGTTAACTACCATAAATTACTAGGGTTGCTTTAGAACTTTGAGAAGAATCACCAGCTCCATAAACAGTCGGTGAACTTAGTGGAAGGGTCATCTTCTGGCTCTCAACCCTTTAAGAAAGAAAAGAAGTCCAAGAATGTGCAAGTTCAAGCTGGAACATCTATGCGAGGCCTGACCAAGAAAATAAAGCCCAATAAGAGTTAAGTTGAATGCTTCTTTTGTAAGAAATAGGAGCACTAAAAAAGAAACTATCCTTAGTACATTACCTCCTTGGACCCAAACAGGCCGAAAAAGAAGCAAGCTATTGCTGTGCAAGATATTTATATGATAACTCTTTGCAATTTCTCTATTTATGATATAATTGACTGGTATTGGATACCGATAGCCCTTACCATATTTGCAATTCATTGCAGGGGTTGTAGGTCAGTAGGAGATTCGAGTAAGATAAGAGATTCCTGAATATTGGAGATGAAAGATCAGTTTCAATTCTAGCATTAGAAATCTTGAAATTTGTATTTGAGTCTCATACTATTGTTCTTAGTGATTGTCACTTTTGTCCTAGTTTCTTTTTCAATGTCATTTCTATAGGCCTTTTGGCCGAAGATAATTATGAAATTTCAATAAGAAAAGAATTTTATAATATCATTATGAATGGTGTTACTATATTCTCTGAACATTTGAACAATGGTATATGCATGCTATCACAACCTATTAGTGTAGTTTATTCCACTGGCAAGCATTCTAGATTAGATAATGTGTCTGATACCTACTTATGGCACTGTAGGCAAGGTCACATCAATAAAAATAGGATAAATAGGTTGATTCAAGAGAAAATTCTTAAAGTTAGTGATTATGAATCACTTTCAATCTATGAATCTTGTCTTCTTGGAAAAATAACTAAGTCATCTTTTACTAGAAAAGGTGAGAAAGCCACTGAGCTCTTAGGTCTAGTACATACTAATGTATGTGGACCTATGAGCACTAGTGTTAGAGATGGATATCTCTACTTCATTACTTTCATAGATGATCTGTCCAGGTATGGATATATATATCTGATGAAACATAAGTCAGAATTATTTGAAATGTTCAAATGATTCCAAAGTAAAGTAAAAAAATAAACTAGGAAGAGTATTAAAACTCTTCAGTCTAACCGAGGAGGAGAGTACCTTTCTAGTGAGTTTCTTACATATCTAGAAGAGAATGAGATTCTCTCCTAATGGACTTCTTTAGGAACATCATAGCAAAATGGTGTGTCTGAAAGGAAAAAT
The DNA here is from genome assembly GCA_006176705.1 of Cocos nucifera. Lineage (NCBI taxonomy): Eukaryota > Viridiplantae > Streptophyta > Magnoliopsida > Arecales > Arecaceae > Cocos > Cocos nucifera. The sequence continues at coordinate 117,226 of QRFJ01000362.1, read as the reverse complement.
CAAATTTTGTTAGATATGGTTTGATCCATGATGGATTTTGCCAGCTTATCGATATTCTTCTAGGGATATGCATTCAAATCGACTTGCTATCTGTTAGATAGGGTTCCAAGTAAGTCTGTAATTAAAACTCTATATGAGACATGGATAGGGTGTAAGCTAGCACTCTCACACCTTAGGATTTAGGGGTGTCCGACTTATGTAAAATGATTAATCACAGATAAACTTGGACCTTGGTCTGATAAGTGCACATTCATAGGATACCTAAAAGAGATCAAAGGATATATTTTCTATCATGCTGATGAACAAAAGGTATTCGTCAACCTTAAGATAATCTTTTTAGAAAAAGAGTTTCTTGGTAAAGGAATTATTATCTCTAAGGTTGAACTTGATGAAGTTCAATAGATAAAAAGATCGACACCAGTAGCTGAACTTAAATTAGATTTGATCAGATCAAATTCGGATCTTAATGTACCTGCATCATTAAGATGATTCGGTAGAGTACCATGTCAGCCAGATAGATACTATGATTTTTTTATCTGAGATGGTGATTCCATCAAACTCGATGAGAATAATGAAAATTTGATCATCTATATGGATGCAATGTAGAGACATGATTCAAGAAGTAGCTAGAGGCCATGAAATCCGAGATGGATTTCATGAAAGTCAATGATGAGTGGATATTGGTTGACCCACCCGAAGAGATTAAATCCGATAGGTATAAATGGATCTTTAAAAAGAAAAAGGATGCAGACAAAAAGATGGAGATCTATAAGGCCCATCTGGTTGTCAAGAGATATCATCAATGTTATGGTATTGACTATGATGAGACGTTCTTCCTTATGGCAATGCTCAAATCTATTTAGATAATGCTTGCGATAGCTGTCCATCTGAATTATAAGATCTGACAAATGAATGTGAAGATAACTTTCTTGAATGGAGAACTAGTCGAAGAGATGTATATGATATAACCTAAGAGATTCATATGTACAGATGAGTCTAAGATGTGCAAGCTTCAAAGATCCATTTATGAATTGAAGGAAGCATCTTGGAGTTGGAACATGCATTTTGATAAGGTGATCAAAATGTATGGCTTCATTAAGAATAGAGAAGAGCCCTATATTTAAAAATGAACAAATGATCCAATAGTGGTATTTCTTGTCTTGTACGTAGATGACATTCTCTTAATCAGGAATGACATTTTTACACTGCGAGGAATAAAAGTTTGATTGTCATCTCAGTTCTTCATAAAGAACTTGGGTAAAGCATCCTACATTTTTGGAATGAAGATCTATAGGGATAGATCTAAGAGAATACTTGGGTTATCCCAGTCCACATACATAGAAATTATGCTAAAGAAGTTCAACATGAAAAATTTCAAAAAGAGCTATCTTTTGATAGGCCATGAATTTCTCTCTCTAAAAAGAATTATCCAACAACTCCTGAAGATAGAGAGCATATGAGTAGAGTTTCATATACTTTGACAGTACGATCTATCATGTACGCCATGATATATACGAGATCAAATATGGCATACTCATTAGAAGCAGTAAGTAGATACCAATCTGATTCAGGAGAGAACCATTGAAAAGTGGTGAAAGCCATCCTTAAGTATTTGAAAAATACTAAGGATCAATAGTTGATTTATGGCAAGTTAGATCTGAAACTTATGAGGTTTACTGTCTTTAATTTTCAATCTAACCATGTTGACTGTAGAACCATATCGGATTATATCTTTATCCTAAATAGTGGAGCCATTTGCTAAAAGAGTTTCAAACAACATACGGTGGCAGACTCTGTTTGTGAAGTGGAGTACATCGTAGCATCAGATGCTGCAAAAGAAGCTATGTGGCTGAGAAAATTCATTACTGAGCTTGAAGTAGCACCCTCCTTTGATAGTCCGATCCCGCTCTACTATAATAGCATTGGTGTCATTGCTTAGACAGAAGAATCGAAGGCACACCAATAGACGAAGTACATACTATGCCACTACCATCTAGTCCAAAAGATCATGGATCGAGATGACGTCGACCTTCAGAAGATCAATGAAAAGAAGAACATGACCGACCCCTTCATTAAAGTCCTAGCGATAAGGAGTTCGATAACCATAAATCGAAGATGGATATTAGATACTGTACCGAATCATTTTAGGATAAGTAAAAATTATTGAAAAATATATCCTAAAGTCAATCATCAGTCTGTTGATGGATGAGCTATCTTATAATTATAATTAATTTATTAATAAATAAAATAAATATTTTAACATTTTCATCATAAAGTCTACATCTTCTAATGAACTTCGTTATTATGATGAAGTTCTTAGGACTATTTAGTTTCGATAAAGAGAGAATTTATCGATTAATCCTTAAACAGTTTACGATCAAATGATACGCTATTAATTAGGATGATAATTTTTATCAAGCATAGGTCGTTGTATGCCATATAGGTTGGTTATCCTCTTAAATAAGAAGTGTGGAGATACTGATGTGGCATACAAGTGAGATGTAAGGATACATCATCACTGAATATGATCAGCTTTAGAGTATTCTACTGTTGAGAATTGCTCTGATGGGATATAGATATAAATGTTTCTTAGACCTGAGATCACCATAGTGGCTTGTAAATAACTCATTGTGCTTTGATACCAAACTAACTAAATTTTTAATTCAATAACAAAAGATTTTTGAGCATAGTCAAGTACTTACGAAGTCAGTGAGTGATCAAGATGGGATTGACCACTCCAAGGGTTGGAGAAGAATGCATCACTGTATTTCAATATAGCAAAATCTTAGCCAAGATAATTTATGAGATGGTTTGGTATTTTAAAATACAATATGGATGACCTAATTAGAAATGATAGTTAAACTCTGAGGTAACCTACAAGCATTTAGATCAAGAGGATGAATTATATGAAAACTATATCCACATGAGTTCTAAATATGTTGTTCTACACATTTGACCTCTTCAACCATCAGGTACCATTGCTAGATGGTCATTGTGATTGATATAAAAATTTATTTTTATGCTATTGACTTAGATTCGAACCTATAAAATCACACATATAAGAGTTCTCAATCTGATCGGATGGTTGATCGATGATTAAGAATCGTTCTAGGATTAAATAATCAATACAATTGATATTTAACCTAGTGAAAGTATTGCAGGAGGATAGATTAGCAATTAGATTTCTAATTAGCTTAATTTGATTAAGCCAGAGGGTTGAGATTAAGTTTAATTAAATATGATTTAATTAAATTTGATTTGGGCTTAATTGGATCAAGTCCAATTGATTTATTGGATGAGCCAATTGCAAGAAAAAACTAGTCTTAGTTCAATTACGACTTATATCTACCTAATCTCTAATTTAACTAGAAATTAAATTAGAATTAAATCTAATTTAATCTGATTTGATTAGGTTATTAGTTGGACTAAGATCTATTCTAATTAGGTTAGATTTGTTTTGATTTAATTTGGTTCAAAGAGCATATTGGACCAAGTCAAAATAGGAGTCCTACTATGACTAGGACTTCCTATCCTTGCGTCACCTTAGTCCCAATGCCCCCCATGCCCTCTTTGGAAGTTTTGTGCATGGAAAATCCTCTCTCCTAGCTCTTCATGTGTGCCCCCTTGCTCCCTTTCTTTCTTACATGGTAAGTTATTGTGGACCCAGTCAAATATGGTTAGAAGATTTGAATTCAAACCCTATTTGATAGAGTTTGTTGTTATCAAAACTCCTACCCATGCTTGCCGCCAACCCTTCCAAATTTCCTTTGGATTTTTTGGTGGAAAAGAGGGAATTATGTGCACCTTTTATTGATGGTCCGCAGCAAAAAATTTGGAGGGGGTACCCAAGAGTTGGGCACCCCAAGTGTTGCCTTATTTGGACAACCCATATCTAGGTGTTTGACCTAGACAAGGATTATTACATATCTCTCTATTTAAAGGGTCTATGGGCCTGATTTTTTTAGAAACTCTAGACTTGAGAGAGCATTGCTGGGGTGTGAAAAAAGCTGGGCACAATTAGGCTTGGGCATGGGGTTTTGAGAAGACACAATCTCAAGTATCTTGGTGAGAGAAACAAGGAAGAATAAGGATCCTCTTCTAGGTTGGAGAGTCTAAGATTCGAAGAAGAAAGATCCTGATTGACAATCGAAGAGGGATCAGCACAGTACTAGCATACTATACTAATTTCTAACTGTCGAAGTTCTGATTAGAGATCGAGAGCTCATGTGGATATCCTGTAGAGGTCGGATATATGTGCGGCTCGAAGCAGCAACCTCAGCCCCGGATCAGCAAGTTAGAGAGTCTAACTTGCAAAGGTAAGGATGATTTGATCTCCTTAATTTATGTTTAGATTTGATCTAGTATAGTTTATTATTGATATGATCAACATGTATTTTTCTAATCTTTTAATTTCTAATTTAATTACATGCTTAAATCATATGATAGGATCCTAGATCTAGGGCTTTTTCTTATATTATTCATAAATTAATATGATTAATTCATCTTTTCTACTGCATGTTTTGAAAAAATTTCAAAATATAATCCTGAAATCCTAGATCTATTTCCTTCACTACTATGCTTGTAAAGCTTATTCATCTATTGAGATGGCATTATGTGGATCTTAGTGAAGGAGATCACTTTCTTCTTAATAATTGTTTATCATTAGCAATGGCCTACATATCTTACCTCGAAGGTGGTGAATTAGGTTTGGCTGTGAGGAAAACCAAGATGAATATAAGCCTTAGATTATCTTCATTGTCATCTTGCTTGCAGCTTATTCAGCATAGTTTTAGCATATAGGTCTCTAGTTTTCATCACCAATTGAAGCTTTTGTCTCTTCAGATATCAATGATTATGCTGCAACAGTGCCAAGTTCCTATTGCTTTTTGTATATCTATACGAATGGTTGTTGTCTCCTTGATTTTATTTTTCTTCATTTCATGATGCTGGGATATTCGACTCTCATCCATCGGCTACTAAAGATGAGTAAGAAGATGAGAAGGAGGATGAGATTGTTACCTGATTTTTTTTATATTATGATCGATAGACTGGTAAAAAATCTATACCAAAACTCTTTACTAGAACTATAAAAATCTTTATATGTATGCTTTAATTAATTTAATTTTATTATTTACTTATTATAGATATAGTAACTGGGTCATCCACCAAGCCAGTTATAGTTATGGGAGGCCACATACCAATCTAGAAGGACCGGTGATTATTTAGATTCTAGGTCGTGATAGATCGTAGTAAGAATTTTAAACTATATTTATTAAATTATTATAAGATCTGATATGTATATAGAACTAATATATTTCTGAATTGTATAGCGAATTATGTGGAGTATGTCGTTGCATGGTACAGCGATGATCCATCCACTCAGCCCGCCCTTGATCTTGAGGGATGGCTCAAGATCATCGGAGGGGTGAGTAGAAGCTGAATTATAGGATTCGATCATAGCTTCGATCCTTCAGTGGATCGATCATCTTCGACATCCTCACAAGCCTCAACATTTTAGATTTGAAGTGATATCCACGTGGAGGAGGTCGTGTAGAGGCTTCTGAGCTAGCAACCTCAGAGCATTCAGGATGTCGTTCGTGATGCGATCATGTAGGCTTTTCAGAACCCATGGCTATGCAACCAACTAGGCTTGTTGTTTAAGCCATCACATCAGATAATTCTATTAGTAAACTCTTTTACTTATTTTAAGTTTTCATATTTAGAAACTTCACATATTTAGGCTATGCTTGAGTCAGAAAAAAGGATCTAAGGGCTAAAAATTCAATTAATCATTCAATTGATGGGTCGGGGTGTCTATAGTTCCATATCATAGAATAGAACGTATATATAGGAATAATCTATTTAAGAATCGGAGAAGAGTATCGAAAGATGCCTTCGTATCGAAAGATACCCCTCCATATCGAAACTTATAAATAATATTTTATTTTTCTTCATTTCAAGATACTATGATATCCGGCTCTCATTCACTAGCTGCTAAAGATGAGCCAGAGGATGAGAAGGAGGAGAATGAGGATGTTATCTGATTTTTTTTATTTATATATAATTTTGATACTTGTAAAGCAGTATCTCAATATAAAATTATATAATTTATATTTTTAATATAATATAATTAATTTTATATTTATAATTATGTTAAATAGTTATTATCTTTTTTTAATAAATTTTAAAAAATATTATTATTTATTAGTAGATTTTAAATTATTTAATTATATTTTTTAAAAAAAAATAAAAATTGATAATGATGGCATTAGCGATGATAGATTACCTTCGCTACTAATTTTTTAGAATTTAAAAAAAATAAAAGAGATATTAGCGACAGCATTAGCGACAAAATTATCGTCGCTAATAATTTTTTAAGTTTTTTATTAAAAAATTAAAAATTATTAGCAATGATATTAGCGATAAAAATATCATTGCTAATAGATTTTTATTAGTTTAATTAATAAAAATTAAAATTTTTAATGGTGGCATCTTTGTCACTAATGCCGTCGCTAATTAGTTATTAGCGACGGTAATAGTTACCATCACTAATAATGATAATTAGCAACAAGAATTTTTTAGATTGAATTTTACGATAGTATTAGCGATGGAATAGTCATAATTCTTGTAGTGAGATCTCGGAGTAATCATCTAATCAAACAACGAACGACATCATATACTGTGGCAGCCCGTCCAATACATCATCGTAGGCCGATGTCATAGCTATGGCTGCCTTCTTGGAGGCTACCCAGGCCACCTTCTTGGAGGTTACCATGCCACTGAGGTGGAAGGCCTGTAGCTCCTTCATACAAGTAACAGTGATAGAGAGAAAAGGAGAGAGGCAAAGAGCTTCGCTTTGGATTTTTGGCTCTCCTTCTCCCCTCTTTTTCCTTCCTTTTTATCATGCTAGACATTACTACCGATCACCAGTTTACCCAAAAAAATTTATTTGAAAATCTCCTATTTTTTTCTCTTAGTTATGTCCCTCTTTCTCGATTTTTTTAACACCGAGGGTCACCGTTGGTGCCTGTCTGGGTTCTCTAGGTTGCACCAAGGCAACCCCAGCTATCGCCGAGCACTACCATGTGGTCGTGCCTCCAATCCAAAGGATCAAATGCAAACCTAAAGGGTCCCCTATTTCACTCTAAGATGTAGAGGAAGAAAAGAAGAAAAAACGGAAGAAGAGTAAGAAAAGAAAAGAAAAAAGAAAGAGAAAGAGTTTCTCTCTTCCTTCAATGATGGCATTGGAGGCAATGGTATTGGTAGGGACATTGGAGGGTGTGATATCAGGATCGATATTTGCCGAGAGAGAAAGAGAGAGGTGGTGGGGTGGCACCGATGGAAGTAGAGAAGGTATAGAAGAAGAGAGGGAGCAGAGGTGTGATCAAGATTAGTATTTATCGAGAGAGAAGGAGAGTCATGGTGGGGCGACAAGGGGATGGAGCAGCACCAGCGAGCACGAAGAATGTATGAGAACATGAAGGAAGAAGAAAAAATAATAAAATATTATTTTATAAAAAAAAAGAAAAAGAAAAAAGCATGAAGAGAAAAGAAAAGAAAAGAAGAGAGAGTCTTTCTTCAATGATGGCGCTGGAGGTGATGGTATCAAAAGGGACGTCAAGGGGTGTGATCGAAATTGATATTTACCAAAAAAGAAGGAAAATAGTGATGGGGTAGCACCGACTGACAAGGAGAAGATATAAGAAAAAGAGAGAGGATAAAGATACGATCGGAATCGATATTTGCTAAAAAAGAAAAGAAGTCGTGATGCGTGATTGAATGATAGGCGGAGTGAGGCGACACTAGCAGACACAGAGAAGATATAAGAATAGAAAAAAAGAAAAAAATAATAAATAAATAAAATAATATAATATATTAAAAAAATAAAAAAATTATAATAAATATTTATTATTAAAAAATTTTAATAATTATAAATTATAATTATTTATTTTGTATAATATATGGATATTTGGCTAATTTTATTATTATTATACAGATTAGCAGCACAAGTGACATGGCCGACCGGTTGAAAAGGATAATAATTGTCTGACCAAAGCGTTGGCAAGTCCCCTTCCCTTTGACTCTAAGGGCCCAATCAATGTTCCCGTCATCTCCTCGACTGCTCAAATGCGGTTTAAATGCCTTCCAGGTTTCCGGTCCTCCATCGCGTTATCTTTTAGGCAAGTGGTGCGCCCATGCGTATAGACTCCTTTTCCTCTAACTTGCCTATAAAAGGACAGCAATGGGCAGAGCTTTGAGGCATCTAAGCTTGAGCGAGTGAGTCATGGGTCTCTCAAAGGAATGGTTTCCCTTGTTGCTTCTTCTTCTTTGCGTTGCCGCTCAGTTGAGTGCAACCGTGCTTGCTAATTTCGGGGGCGCTGATGATGGCTCGTTCGGCGGCCCGTTCGGCCGTGGCCGGTTTGGCGGTGACTGCCACTTCCACTTCCATGGGTGCAGAGGTCGTTTTGGTCGAGGTCCTTGGGTGGTGGCGGCGGCGGTGGATTTGGTGGTGGCGGTGGAGGTGGTCTTGGTGGCGGTCATGGGCATGGTGGAGGGTTTGGAGCTGGCGGTGGTATAGGCGGAGGTGCCGGTGGTGGTGTGGGCGGTGGTGGTGGTTTTGGAGGAGGTGGAGGTGGAGGTGGAGGTGGAGGGTGGGTGGTGGTGCGGGCCATGGTGGCGGCTTCGGAGCCGGCGGAGGTGTGGGTGGCGGTGCCGCGGTGGCGTCGGAGGTGGTGGAGGCTTGGGAGGTGGAGGTGGCGGTGGCGTAGGTGGTGGAGGTGGAGCGGGAGGAGGTTGCAGGTGGAGGGTTAGGTGGGGGCGCTGGAGGAGGGGTTGGAGGTGGTGGAGGTCTCGGAGGGGGGGGGGGCGGTGGCCTTGGTGGTGGAGGTGGCCATGGTGGAGGTTTTGGAGCTGGCGGCGGTGTAGGCGGTGGCGCTGGAGGAGGAGCTGGAGGCGGTGGTGGTCTCGGAGGTGGTGGCGGAGGCGGCCTTGGTGGTGGAAGCGGCCACGGAGGAGGATTTGGAGCTGGCGGTGGAATCGGTGGTGGCAAAGGGGGCGGTGTTGGAGGAGGAGGAGGCTTTGGTGGCGGAGGTGGCGGAGGACTCGGTGGTGGGTCGGGTCATGCTGGAGGGTTCGGTGCGGGTGGCGGCGTAGGAGGCGGTGCAGGTGGAGGTGTCGGTGGCGGTGGAGGCTTCGGAGGAGGCGGTGGTGGCGGCGCAGGTCTAGGGGCCGGCAGCGGCGGTGGCTTTGGCGCGGGTGGTGGACTAGGACATGGTGAAGGAATAGGAGGTGGAGGTGGTGGTCTTTGGCGGGGGACACGGGATCGGTGTTGGCATTGGAGTAGGAGTGGGGGTTGGTGTCGGTGTCGGTGTCGGAGTTGGTGCCGGTGGCGGTGGTTAGAGCTGATCTTCCACTGTTTCATTTTCCATTATAGTGAACCTCATGTAACTTTAGTTCTAGTGTTTGCTGTTCTTCCAAGCTGAGAGAGAGGGTGAGCTTTCTAATGAAAGGTTAATTAGTGTCAAATGTGTAATATTTCATTTTGCGCCGGTGTAAGTCAGCTTCAGTTTATGCAATCGAAGTAATCTATGGTTTAGAAACCCAAAGGAAATTATAATTCACAAGTGTGTTGCATTCATTGGTGTGCACGCAATTATAATATATATAGTGCTTTATGTGCTGGCCAAGTTTCGGTTTGCACCGGAGATTAGGCAGTGGGTTTGCGTAAGTTGAAGTTGGTGGTGAAGTGCTGGCTGTTGACGTGTGCTGGGACTGGAGCTTTTTTTTTTTTTTTTTTTTTTTTGGGTGTAGGGAGTGAAGCAGTTTTCTGATAGGTTGGTGAACTTGAAATGGACCAGTCAAGTGGGGGGAGATACAGGAATATCGCAGAACATAAATGCGATGCCGTTGGCACCTTTATGAGAAATTTATTGCATGATTAATGGAAAAGAGGGGATTCAGAATTTCACACGTTATTGCTGGGGTACGCAATGACGGGTTCGGGTTGTATCTTTCGCACGAAAGAATAATTTGATCTTCTTTCGCTCCAACTTTTTCGTTCCATCCGTATGAATTGATCTACTTTCGCACAATCATCTTCGTTCCATTCGTAGCAACGGCTCCGATTGTATTGCTCGTGCTAAACCATTATATCGCACTTCGCACATTTTTTAAAATACAATATGAGTTTTATAATCTATGCACGGGAGATGTTTGGGAGATATTTGTCACGTTTCAAAAAACATGCAAAGTGCAGTCAAACCGTGGAGGTCATGCAAAAAAAAAAAAAAAATCATTATTTTATATAAAAAAATACAACTCGAATTTCTAATAATTCTAAGGATAATATTATATTTTTAAAATTATGTAAAATATGATCCTATAATTCATTTCACAAAAAAGCACCAATCATTCTTCAGACAATACTAACCGAGAAATGACAGCTAGCTCCTTCAGCTTAAATAGAGCATTCCATAAAGAGTTTAAATAAATATAGTAATACAAATTAAGGGTTTGTCAAGGCTTTTTTCTAAAATTTTTATTTCTCTATAAATTAATAAAATATTATATAAAAACCAATGCGGAACAGATCAAAACTAATGCTGTCTCCCGATGTTATTTGAACTCTACCTTGAACACGACAAATCTATGCTTTCAAAAGCTTTAAAAGTGATTCAAGCACCATAATATGCTGGATTAATAATTACTTCTCTTCTAAATATGCAGGTAAATTATGGATATCTGGCAGTGGCAATGAATTTATATATTCTCTTTTTATAATAACCAAGCATGCACGGAAGTTTAACGTCAACTTCGCGGTTAGCAATCACTTCCTTGGTCGGTATAGCTTTTTCTTCTAGCTGATGTTTACTGTGTAAGAATATAATTTTTACCAAGCTATACCTCTTTCTGTAAATAAAAAAAAATAATAAAAGAAGAAGAAGCAGAAAAAGAAGAAGAACTAAGCAGTTTCATCTCCTTCTGCTACTTTCCTTTTATTCACTTTTGAAAATAAAAATAATAATAAAACCAACACTGCATCAAGAGTTTCAGATTGTTCTAGCATGCGGCATGCATGGACCAGATCAACTAAACACGGAATTGCATTGCATATAACCTGACAGAAAGTGTGTAAATTAGATATACATGCCTTACCGTATGGGATTATTCTATGCAACCGTTCGGATGTCGCGAGATAGTCTCAGCATGCAGCATGCTGGGACTAGCTCGAATTCAACAGACATTTTTATCCTACCCCTACTTAATTATTACACAAAGTGCTTTTCTCGTGTGGATTCTAATGTGGGTGTTTATAATTATTACTGCACGGGCCGAACTTAGACTCGTTCGAAAATGCTGAATTGTCACTGTAGGATGCACATCGAACCGTCTCGAATGCAACAAGGACTAGCCCAAACACAATATAGGAATTATTATATATATCATAAACCCCTGCCAAACATCTATAATAGAGAATGTGCCTTTGTTATGTAGAATTCTATGCAATAATGTGCCTTTGTTTTGCAGATAATTGATGGAAAAGAGGCCGCCACTTGGATTGTGCTTAATTTTTTTTATTTATTAGAGACTTTTCGTGTAAAAATCTCTCTATTTTTGTTAGTATAATTTTGGAGATCACATATCAACGTATAATAATTTTTTTGTTAACATGATCCCATAGTATTTTTCTTTATTAGTATGATTCTATATCATTTTCTTTTCTTAACATGATTCTGTATTAGTTTATCTTTTTTTTTTTGTATGAAGTCTGTACACTAGTATAAATAACTTTTAAGATGTATCAAATGAAATTAAAATAAAGATAATAAAGTTCATTTATTCTCTCTATTTTTTTTTAAATTTTTCATCATAAATATTTTAACATGGTATCAGAGCCATCGATCACCTAATCACTATAACAAAAATAATTTTTAGCAGCAAATTGCTTGTGGCATTTCTTATTATATGCAGCTAATTTTTTTTCTGTATTTTGATAAAAATACCGCTATCTTTCAATAAGTATTTTTGTTATTCACCGGACTTTATTATAAATGCTGCTATAAACTTATATTTTATGGCATATAATTTGAAGTGCCAAAAATCAAAACTGCTATTATGGCATTTAACTAGTATACTAGTAAATAATATCATGTTTTGCAAGATTTTAAAAAATTATTGCTAAATTTTAAATTATTAATTTTTATATAGAGCTTGGTTTAGTCATATC